>WNWK01004705.1:40000-80000 GCA_009830355.1 Cherax destructor
CCCTTGTTTTGAAAGTTCTCATTATCCATCCTATCATTTTCCTCGCAGATGTGATAGTGACACAGTTGTGATCCTTGAAGGCAAGATCCTCTGACATTATCACTCCCAGGTCCTTCACATTAGTTCTTAGCTCTCTTGTTGATCAAAGAGTATCTAAGAAACAGGGGCAGAGAAAGAAAGTACCAAAGTAGTAGTACAGGGTGTTTCAATCGTAGGAGGCCCCGAGTTGGTACTCCCGTAGTTACAACCGTCTTGCGTGTATATTATGTCTGTAGTAAACGATAACTCGGGGCCTCCTACGAGTGAAACACCTTGTAGAATGGGCAAGGTTCACAAACTGATCTCCCCAGTACGAGTGTTGGGACCACTGATCTCCCCAGTACGAGTGTTGGGACCACTGATCTCCCCAGTACGAGTGTTGGGACCACTGCTCTCCCCAGTACGAGTGTTGTGACCACTGCTCTCCCAGTACGAGTGTTGGGACCACTGATCTCCCAGTACGAGTGTTGGGACCACTGCTCTCCCCAGTACGAGTGTTGGGACCACTGATCTCCCCAGTACGAGTGTTGGGACCACTGCTCTCCCCAGTACGAGTGTTGGGACCACTGATCTCCCAGTACGAGTGTTGGGACCACTGCTCTCCCCAGTACGAGTGTTGGGACCACTGATCTCCCAGTACGAGTGTTGGGACCATTGCTCTCCCCAGTACGAGTGTTGGGACCACTGCTCTCCCCAGTACGAGTGTTGGGACCACTGCTCTCCCCAGTACGAGTGTTGGGACTACTGATCTCCCCAGTACGAGTGTTGGGACCACTGATCTCCCCAGTACGAGTGTTGGGACCACTGCTCTCCCCAGTACGAGTGTTGGGACCACTGCTCTCCCCAGTACGAGTGTTGGGACCACTGATCTCCCCAGTACGAGTGTTGGGACCACTGCTCTCCCCAGTACGAGTGTTGGGACCACTGCTCTCCCCAGTACGAGTGTTGGGACCACTGATCTCCCTGGTATATGTAAACAACCTTCCGAAAAGGGTCGACCTCACTATCTTTCCTCTCGGAGTAAAAGATATTTTTGGGAGGCAGAAAGAATGACGCAATGCTGAGAGTACGTTGAAAAGACAGTGTTTACATAAGAGTTTTCATTGTAGCACGTTTTACCCACGGCCAATCTGTGGAGAAACGTGTTGCGGCGAAGACTCCCCCGCAACCAGTGTCTTACCAGACGACACTTCGCAGACTCCCCCGCAACCAGGGTCTTACCAGACGACACTTCGCAGACTCCCCCGCAACCAGGGTCTTACCAGACGACACTTCGCAGAGTGAGCTTTCACTCTCACAATACCTCGCTTGTCAAAAGCTTCAACAGGTCTTAATACTTTTTTTTTACTAAGCTTTCCCAGGGGTACGTCTTTCGTTGCATTCTGACGGCGTCGGTGCGTCCACCTTTCTTCACCGTCTTCAAGGACCCCAGTGGAAATAAGTCACTTTGACATTTGTTTGGGTCCTCTTACGTAATTTACACATATGTTACTATGTATGATAATTTGTGTCACTGTATGGCGGGTGAGGAAAGACTGCGGTGGCTTCCTGTCGTGAAGAAACAGAAAGAGGAGATGCTATTACTCCCTGGATGTTCTTGCAATCACTCCCAGCGTCTGCAGATTACTGCCACAAGCTCCTCAAATACAAGCTGATCCTTGAACAGTGCCAACCCTCGTTTAGTGGTACCGACGCTGTTGCCTCTGTCAGAGCCAAGCGCAAGACAGGAGTGCTAGTCAAACAAGATGCTAGTCATACAAGGTGCTAGTTAAGCAAGGTGCTAATGCCATACAAAGATGAGTGCTGGAGTTAGTGTCGGTGGCACCTAGTAACGCAGATGTGATCGTGGCGCCGCAGTGGTTGGTACTATGGAGAGCCACGGCAGCAGTGACTGTCTGCTCAGAGCTTCGATCCCAGGATCACTCTTCATCTGGGGGAGACGAGTCTCTTGTCTCAGTCGAGGTACAGTAGAAGCTGGGTAAGTCATCATCAGCCTGTCTCTCTTATGATTAAACGACGGAGGATCGAGCCCAAACTACTGCACGCGCTGAATAGGTCACGTACTGTTAATAATAATAATAATAATAACACCACCACCACCACCACCACCACCAACAACAACAACAACAACAACAACAACAACAACAATAATAATATATTTTAACATGGCCGTCTTCCACTGATATAGGATGACAGAAAGAAGGAAACGCTTCCACCATCGTTCATTCAATAACCGCCTTGCCGGAAGTGTGCTGACATCACATTACAAATGACCCAATGAAGTGGAACATCCTGACCCATCCTTGAGAATACAGGCACTGTACTTGTCACCTCCAGGACTCAAGTCTGGCTCACTGGTTTCTCTGAATCCCTTCATAAATGTTACGTTGCTCACACTCCAACAGCACGTAAAACCATGAAGACCGCTTGTCTACATTCCCTCTGGTCTGACATGCAGGGGTCGATTCATAGCTCCTGGCCCCGCCTCCTTGCTGGTCGCTACTAGGTCCACTCTGTCCCTGCTCCATGAGCTTTATCGTACCTCTTCTTAAAGCTATGTATGGATCCTGCCTCTCCCACATCAGTCTCCAGATTGTTTCACTTCCTGACAACGTTCAGTTGTGACCTCTTGTTACTGTGTCACATCACTGCAACATTCTCTCTGTCTATCTTCTCAATTCCTCTTAGTATTTTGTACGTCGTTGACCAGGCTTCCCGGTGGATCAGGGACTGATCAACCAGGCTGTTACTGCTGACCGCACGTAGTCCAATGTAGGAACCACAGCCCGGCTGATCCGGCACTGACTTTAAGTATCTGTCCAGCTCTCTCTTGAAGACAGCCAGGGGCCTATTGGTAATTCCCCTCATGGCTAGTGGGAGGCTGTTGAACAGTCTTGGGTCCCGGACACTTATTGTATTTTTTCTTAGTGTATTCATGGCGCCTCTGCTTTTCACTGGGGGTATGTTGCATCGCCTGCCAAGTCTTTTGCTTTCTTAGGGAGTGATTTCTGTGTGCAGATTAGGGACCAATCCCTCTAGGATTTTCCAGGTGTAGATTATGATGTATCTCTCTCGCCTGCGCTTCGGTGAGTACAGGTCAAGTGACTCCAAACGTTCCCAGTAATTAAGGTGTTTGACGGAACTTAAATATGCAGTGAAAGTTCTCTGTACATTCTCTAGATCTACAATTTCACCTGCCTTGAATGGGGATGTTAATGAACAGCAGTATTCCAGCCTAGAGAGAACAAGTGATTTAAAAAGGATCATCATTGGCTTGGCATCTCTTGTCTTGAATGTTCTCATTATCCATCCATCAGTTTCCTCGCAGATGTGATAGTGGCATTGTTGTGGTCCTTGAAGGTGAGATCCTCAGACATTACCACTCCCAGGTCCTTCACATTACTTTTCCTCTTTATTATGTGGTTACAGTTTGTAGTATACTCAGTCCTAGTTATTATTTCCTCCAGTTTTCCATAACGTAGTAGTTGGAATTTGTCTTCATTGAGCATCACATTGTTTTCCATTGCCCATTAAAAACTTGGTTTATATCTTCTTGGAGGTAAACAAGGCAATTGAACCATGCACTAAACACTACTTCAACGACCTATCAAAGCTCAGATGTTGTCAACGACCCCTCAGGTGTTGTCAGGGTCCCCTCAGGTGTTGTCAACGACCCCTCAGCCGAGTGTAACAAGGCGGAGACGCTGAAGATTAATCATCTCTCCCCAAATAAACGATAGGAAGTGTGAGAGAGAGATGCAGGTGGTGACACTGGTGTTAATTGTGGATGGTGTCAGTGATGACTGTGTGATGACTGGTGTGATGACTACCACTTCTAATTGCCACCTCCTCACCTTGTTCCACTTACCATCGCTCAATTCCCTTAACTATCGTTCAAACTCCCCTCTAGTAGGAGGGGGTAAAATCAATTATAAAAAATGAATTAATCTCCCTCATTATGTTTTCGTTTAATTAACGAGATTAACGAAACAAATTTTATACGCTAGATGCCTGAACGATCCTCAAAGCAGCGCGAAACGTTGAAAAAAAACAGTGATGATCGAAGGAACGAGTCGTACTTAAGAAGAATTCGCGTAAAAATCTGAGAGAATGTGTTGAGACGTTCAGTGGGCAACCCGTCAACACCTGGGCGGAGCCTAGAGTCCAGACTCCGCCCACAGGCGGAGCTCTCCCCCGCTGAGCGCCGCCCACTCGCCCAAGCGAGCCAATGAGAGGCCGCGGTGCCGGTAGCTCACTCAGCCAGCAGCCAATCAGAGGCGCTGCTGACGAATGACGTCTCTCTCCATATATTTTGTATTTATATTTTAAATTGTGTAAATTCCGCTAACTGGGTCGAACTAGGGGTCACTTAGGAGGGTAATTGTCTTGTTAATTAATGGAGTTGAGTGAATATAAGGGTGAGTTAAGGGGAGGGTAAGGGGAGGTTAGGGGAGGAGTTTAAGGGTGTGAGTGTTGCCGTCTTGTAGGAGATGTGAGCGAGGGGAGGCGAGGTGCTGGGAGGAGGAGAGTGAGGGGAAGTGAGCAGTCAATCCTCAGCTTGTGGCAAGTGAGGGGTGACGAGGCCCTCCTGTCACCACCAGTCCTCTCACTCACTCACTCACTCTCCTCACTCACTCTGCCATCACTCTCACCTTGCTCACTCTCCCATCACTCACTCTTCCCTCACTCTCTCCTCACTCTACGTGTTCCACACAAGTTTTTCTCTCCACGTGACTGTTTGTGTCTTGGAAAGATTGATTGGAAGTGCGTCCACGGCGGTCTAGGCACGCCCATGTCGGCCTAGGCACGCCCACAGTGGTATAGGCACGCCCACGTTGGCCTAGACACACCCACGTCGGCCTAGGAGCGCCTACAGCAGTCTAGGCACCCCCGCAGCGGCCTAAGAGCGGCCACAGCGGTCTGGGAACGTCCACGGTGGCCTAGGCACGCCCACAGCGGCCTAGGAGTGCCCGCTACGCCCTACGTATACCCGTAACTGTCTAAACAGGCCCAAAGTGACCTGTGCACGCCCACGGTCACCTACACACGCCGACAGTGGCCTAGGCACGCCCGCAGCGGCCTAGGCACGCCCGCAGCGGCCTAGGCACGCCCGCAACGGCCTAGGCACGCCCGCTGGGGGACAGGATGGACGCCCAGTGCTACGCGGGTGGGATGAATGACACATATGGGGCGGGCCAAGAGAGAGAAGTGACCATGATGGGCGGAATGGGCGGCCACGCCGGCCTGGTGGGCCGCCCAGCTGACTGCTGCTACGACTGGGCCGCCCACACCGCCCACTACACCACGCCCATGAAGGAGATGGAAGGTAAGGTGAAGTCTGATGTCTTAACTAATATATACACCGCCCACCACCCACCGCCCACTTCCCACCACCTACCACCCATTGCCTACTGCCCACTACCAACTACCCAACACCCTGAACGCCTCTGAGAATATAGAAGTTCTAAAAGTAATAGAAACGCCATATATATATATATATATATATATATATATATATATATATATATATATATATATATATATATATATATATATATATTTTAAAAATTTATACATACACTTAAAGAGGATCATCATTGGCTTGGCATCCCTTGTTTTGAAGGTTCTCATTATCTATCCTATCATTGTCCTTGCAGATGTGATAGTGTCACTGTTGTAATCCTTGAAGGTGAGATCCTCTGACATTAGCACTCCCAGGTCCTTCACATTAGTCTCTCACTATTCTATGGTTTAGAATTTGTTTCATACTCCCTTCTAGCTTTTATTACCTCCAGTTTTTCATAGCGGAGTAACTATAATTTGTCCTCACAGACCATCACATTGTTTTCCGCGGCCCACTGGAAGACTTGGCCGCTGGCACAGTCACAGTGCCTCAGTGGTTGACGCTGGCACAGTCACAGTGCCCTCAGTGGTTGACGCTGGCACAGTCACAGTGCCCTCAGTAGTTGACGCTGGCACAGTCACAGTGTCCTCAGTGGTTGACGCTGGCACAGTCACACTGCCCTCAGTAGTTGACGCTGGCACAGTCACAGTGCCCTCAGTAGTTGACGCTGGCAGTCACAGTGTCCTCAGTGGTTGACGCTGGCACAGTCACAGTGTCCTCAGTGGTTGACGCTGGCACAGTCACAGTGCCGTCAGTGTTGACGCTGGCACAGTCACAGTGTCCTCAGTGGTTGACGCTGGCACAGTCACAGTGTCCTCAGTGGTTGACGCTGGCACAGTCACAGTGTCCTCAGTGGTTGACGCTGGCACAGTCACAGTGCCCTCAGTGGTTGACGCTGGCACAGTCACAGTGCCCTCAGTGGTTGACGCTGGCACAGTCACAGTGTCCTCAGTGGTTGACGCTGGCACAGTCACAGTGTCTTCAGTGGTTGACGCTGGCACAGTCACAGTGTCCTCAGTGGTTGACGCTGGCACAGTCACAGTGCCCTCAGTGGTTGACAGTCTCCAAGGGAACGGAGGACAAGTCTAGTTCCTTGGATCAAGATCCCTTCACCATCGTCTAGAACTTTCCCTTGACGTGTGACTCGCCTGTTGAATGCTTGTCCAATGGAAACCTGATAAATGTTTTGCACTCTGGCGACATCGCTCATCATATCGTGAACATATAAGATAACGTGAAAATCTTACAAACATTTACTTACATTCACTTTATAAACACCATTATTTTCCTAAGTGCTTCTTAATAGTTCTCAATCCTGTAATATTTCCTAGGCCACTTGAGGCCACCTCCAGGCCACCTCCAGGCCACCTCCAGGCCACCTCCAGGCCACCTCCAGGCCACCACCAGGCCACCTCCAGGCCAACTCCAGGCCACCTCCAGGCCACCACCAGGCCATAAGGCCACCTCAGCCAAAAATCAGGCCACCTACAGCTGACTACCAGGCGTCATGTCGATTCCATGGACCCACCTCCGTGCCACCACACAGCCAGTGTTGTGGTGACAGTCACCTCACCATGTGTGTGACTGTCACCACACAGCAGTGTTGTGGTGACAGTCACCACACAGCAGTGTTGTGGTGACAGTCACCCACAGCAGTGTTGTGGTGACGTCATCACCAGCAGTGTTGTGGTGACTGTCATCACACAGCAGTGTTGTGGTGACTGTCATCACACAGCAGTGTTGTGGTGACTGTCATCACACAGCAGTGTTGTGGTGACAGTCATCACACAGCAGTGTTGTGGTGACAGTCATCACACAGCAGTGTTGTGGTGACAGTCATCACACAGCAGTGTTGTGGTGACTGTCATCACACAGCAGTGTTGTGGTGACTGTCATCACACAGCAGTGTTGTGGTGACTGTCATCACACAGCAGTGTTGTGGTGACAGTCATCATTAACTGACTTCCGCTAAATAGATTTTGAAAGCGTAAAGTCAGGTGTTCGAGTTGACGTACTGCAAAGAATCAAAGGTAGTACCTGGGAACGAGGAACGGGAAGAACCGAAGGCTGTACCTGGGAACGAGGAACCGGAAGAACCGAAGGCTGTACCTGGGAACGAGGAACGGGAAGAACCGAAGGCTGTACCTGGGAACGACGAACGGGAAGAACCGAAGGCAGTACCTGGGAACGACGAACGGGAAGAACCGAAGGCAGTACCTGGGAACGACGAACGGGAAGAACCGAAGGCAGTACCTGGGAACGACGAACGGGAAGAACCGAAGGCTGTACCTGGGAACGAGGAACGGAAGAACCAGGCTGTACCTGGGAACGACGAACGGAAGAACCGAAGGCTGTACCTGGGAACGACGAACGGGAAGAACCGAAGGCTGTACCTGGGAACGACGAACGGGAAGAACCGAAGGCTGTATCTGGGAACGACGAACGGGAAGAACCGAAGGCTGTACCTGGGAACGAGGAACGGGAAGAACCGAAGGCAGTACCTGGGAACGAGGAACGGAAAGAACCGAAGGCAGTACCTGGGAACGAAGAACGGGAAGAACCGAAGGCAGTACCTGGGAACGAGGAACGGGAAGAACCGAAGGCAGTACCTGGGAACGAGGAACGGGAAGAACCGAAGGCAGTACCTGGGAACGAGGAACGGGAAGAACCGAAGGCAGTACCTGGGAACGAGGAACGGGAAGAACCGAAGGCAGTACCTGGGAACGAGGAACGGGAAGAACCGAAGGCAGTACCTGGGAACGAGGAACGGAAGAACCGAAGGCTGTACCTGGGAACGAAGAACGGAAGAACCGAAGGCAGTACCTGGGAACGAGGAACGGGAAGAACCGAAGGCTGTACCTAGGAACGAGGAACGGGAAGAACCGAAGGCTGTACCTGGGAACGAGGAACGGGAAGAACCGAAGGCAGTACCTGGGAACGAGGAACGGGAAGAACCGAAGGCAATACCTGGGAACGAGGAACGGGAAGAACCGAAGGCAGTACCTGGGAGCGAGGAACGGGAAGAACCGAAGGCAGTACCTGGGAACGAGGAACTGGCCTGGGTGGTAACGCAATTCAAAAAACAAAAACAAATTGTAGATATAAATCCAGATGAACTTCCTCTCAAACCTGTTTTTGTGGGCACCAAGTTCCTGCGCATCCCGGGCACGCATGCGCGCTTGCGCTACTATCAGCGGGATGGACACGAGGTGCACAATAACTCAGGCGCCTCAGAGGCACAATTTAAAAACAAGAAATGCAATATAAAGACAACAGTTTTATAAGGACGAGTTATTTTTTTTTTTCACGTTCCAATATGTCGTTTCAAAACTGGGTTAATGTTAGGTGTGTACATGAGTTTTAGACAATACCAACAATATGGAGAATTAGACACATGTGTAACATCTGTGTCTAATTCTTCACGTTAGGTATCTCTTGTGAGCGAGAGGGAGGTTACAGTAGCAGTAGCAGTAGCAGCAGCAGCAGCAGCAGCAGTAGCACGCTCTCTGGCGACTGTGTTTCAAGAAACACGAGTCTACCTGGAGTCTACCTGGAGTCTACCTGGAGTCTACCTGGAGTCTACCTGGAGGGTATTCCGGGGATCACCGCCCGCGTGGCCCGGACCATGACCAAGCCTCCCGGTGGATCAGGGCCTGATCAATAAGGCTGTTACTGCTTACCGCACGTAGTCCAACGTATGAACCACAGCCCGGCTGATCCGGCACCTACTTTAAGTATTTGTCCAGCTCCCTCTTGAAGGCAGCCAGGGGCCTATTGGTAATTCCCCTTATGCTTGGTGGGAGGCTGTTGAACAGTCTTGGGCCCCGGCTACTTACTGTGTTTTCTCTTAGTGTACCAGTGGCGCCCCTACTTTTCATTAGGGGTACTTTGCATCGCCTGCCCAGTCTTTTACTTTCGTAGGGAGTGATTTCTGTGTGCAGATTCGGGACCATTCCTTCTAGGATTTTCCAAGTGTAGATTATGATATATCTCTCTCGCCTGCGTTCCAGCGAGTACAAGTTAAGTGCTTCCAAGCGTTCCCAGTAGTTGAGGTGTTGGATAGACCTTATACGTGCAAGAAAGGTTCTGTGTACATAATCTAGATCTGCAATTTCACCTGCTTTGAATGGAGATGTTAATGTACAGCAGTATTCCAGCCTAGAGAGAACAAGTGATTTGAAAAGGATCATCATTGAGTTGAATGTTCTCATTATCCATCCTATCATTTTCTTTGCAGTTGTGATCGTGGCACTATTGTGATACTTGAAGGTGAGATCTTCAGACATTACCACTCCCAGGTCCTTCACATTATTTTCCCTCTCTATTGTGTGATTAAAGTTTGTAGTATACTCAGTCCTAGCTATTATTTCCTCCAGTTTTCCATAACGGAGTAGTTGGAATTTGTCTTCATTGAACATCATATTGTTCTCTGTTATCCATTGAAAAACTTGGTTAATATCTTCTTGTAGATTTGCCGTGTCCTCAATGGATGACACTCTCATGCAGATCCTAGTACCGTCTGTAAAGGATGATACGGTGCTATGGTTTACATCTCTGTATGTCTCATATAAGATGCTATAAGATATAATATTATATAATATGCTAAGACTCTTTTTTTGATGGGGAGGGGGTTAAGATGGAGGTAAAGGTTTTGTGTTAATTGTGTGTCTGGCAGTGGATGCTGCAAAACTCGGTGGATCTGAGATCATCCTGCAGATGGACGACTTTCTCTTCTCTCAGAAAGCAAAAGTCTTATCGCTGACGCAGCTCCGATATCCAGTTTAGATAAATGACTCAGAAAACTGACAAGTTCATAAATTAGACACATGTACAACACTTGCGTATCGTTACTGTGGAAACGTTTCGCCCCACAGTGGCTTCATCAGTCCAGTGCAAAGAAGTATGGTGAAGATCAGAAAGAGTTTGAGGTAGTCAGTCCCTCAACCCGGAGTCGATGTAATCGACTTAAAATTAACGTTGACTTCAGCAAACTGTGTTTAGAACCACACACACACACACACACACACACACACATTCATACATAGCTTTAAGAAGAGGTATGAAAAAGCTCATGGCGCAGGGAGAGTGACCCAGTAGCGGCCAGTGAAGAGACGGGGCCAGGAGCTGTGAATCGACCCCTGCAACCACAACTAGGTGAGTACAGCTTAGTCAAGCTGTGTTGAAGGCGAAGCTTAGTCTCTAAGCTTAACACACAGACACGGTCTCCCAAACACAAGTGAAAACTTTACTGACTCACACCAGCCAAGTAAAGTACTCTCTCTCATACTCTCTCTCATACTCTCTCTCATACTCTCTCTCATACTCTCTCTCATACTCTCTCTCATACTCTCTCTCATACTCTCTCATACTCTCTCTCATACTCTCTCTCATACTCTCTCTCATACTCTCTCTCATACTCTCTCTCATACTCTCTCTCATACTCTCTCTCATACTCTCTCTCTCATACTCTCTCTCTTAAGCCAAAATTCTAAACTTTTCCCTCCTCTCTGATATTTACAGTTTCTCTGCACTGAACCAGCATGGGATTGCTGAAGTCAGTACCTGATCAACCGGGCTGTGGTTCGTACGTTGGACTACATGCGGCCAGCAGTAACAGACTGGTTGATCAGGCCCTGATCCACAGCTAGGCCTGGTCATGGACCGGGCCGCGGGGGCGTTGACCCCCGGACCACCCTCCAGGTAGACTCCAAGTAGACGCCAGGTAGACAGACTGGATGAAACTGACTTCTTTCACTTATTTTGAGATGATCCTTCCCCCCCCCCTAGTTGATAGCCTGGTCAGTCAGGCTGTTGCCTGGTCAGTCAGGCTGTTGCCTGGTCAGTTAAACTGTCACCTGGTCAGTCAAACTGTCACCTGGTCAGTTAAACTGTCACCTGGTCAGTCAAGTTGTTGCCTGGTCAGTCAGGCTGTTGTTGGTGCTTGCTTCATGCAGTTCGAGAGCAACCACAGCCAAGATGGTCAGAAATTTCTTTTACTGTGTTGAAGAGTCTTGGGCCCTCTAAACTTAGTGCATTACCTCTCACTTTACTTACAGTGCCCACTGCCTCAGCACCACCTACCATCCATAACCCACCCTCAACCCACCACCCACAACCTACCTTCAATAACCCACCACCCAACCCTAAACAACAATGACAATAAAAGCATTAATAATAATAATAATAATAATAATAATAATAATAATAATAATAATAATATTATTATTATTATTATTATTATTATTATTAGTATTATTATTATTAATATTATTATTAATATTATTATTATTATTTTTATTATTATTATAATTACTTATAAATATTATACTTATTTATTTTATTTCAAGTATTGTATTTATTTCAGGTATTGTATTTATTGTAGGTATTGTATTTTATTGTAGGTATTGTATTTTATTTTAGGTATTGTATTTATTGTAGGTATTGTATTTTATTATAGGTATTATATTTTAATGTAGGTGTTGCATTTTATTGTAGGTATTGTATTTTAATGTAGGTATTGCATTTTATTGTAGGTACTGTATTTTAATGTAGGTATTGTATTTTATTGTAGGTATTGTATGTTATTGTAGGTACTGTATTGTAGGTAATGTATTTTATTGGTGCTTTTTCTTGTATTTATTCTAAGGAAAACTGGAAATAAATCGTTATCTGGGGAGTACTGTGTAGTCCATTAGGGTTTAGTACTTTCCTGAGATGATGATGATAGTAATAATAAAAGCATAATAATTATTATAGTTATTATTATTAATATTATTATTATTATTATTATTATTATTATTATTATAAATTAGTAATAAAGACAGGGTATAGCCCTAATTAAGGATATACATCAATTATCATCTAAGATCTCAAGCACTGATAATTCTATTTTAATCAAATAATAATAATTTGAGTTGATAATCTGTTAAAAAAATTTCACTAATCCCGATAATTTATTTAAAATATAATAATTATTATTGATAATTCTATAAAAAATAATTACTGATCAGCGTTGATAATTCTGTAAAAAAATAATTGAGTTGATAATTACAGTAATGTTGATAATTCCGTAAATTATTTATTACCGATAATCTGTAAAAAAAATATTTACCAGTTGAAATAATTTTTAAATTAATTATCACTGATGTTGATAATCTGTAATAATAATAATAATAATAATATTAATAATAATAATAATAATATAATAATAATAACAATAATAATAATAATAATAACAATAATAATCACTAATTATCGTTCTTACAATCAAAGGGGCTCATGATCCGAGGGACTGGAGCAGCTCTCTCCTTCCTCGGATCAAAACCTTTTCACTTAACGATTTTATTTTTGATGTGGATTTCAATTTTTTTTTCACGCTTTCAAAGGAGCAGATGAGAGGTAAGAATTAGAATTAGAAGTTTGATGGTGGTATTCTGGATTTAGAATTAGAAGTTTGATGGTGGTATTCTGTATTTAGAATTAGAAGTTTGATGGTGATATTCTGGATTTAGAATTAGAAGTTTGATGGTGGTATTCTGGATTTAGAATCAGAAGTTTGATGGTGATATTCTGGATTTAGAATTAGAAGTTTGATGGTGGTATTCTGTATTTAGAATTAGAAGTTTGATGGTGGTATTCTGTATTTAGAATTAGAAGTTTGATGGTGATATTCTGTATTTAGAATTAGAAGTTTGATGGTGGTATTCTGGATTTAGAATTAGAAGTTTGATGGTGATATTCTGGATTTAGAATTAGAAGTTTGATGGTGGTATTAAGGATTTAGAATTAGAAGTTTGATGGTGGTATTCTGGATTTAGAATTAGAAGTTTGATGGTGGTATTCAGGATTTAGAATTAGAAGTTTGATGGTGGTATTCTGGATTTAGAATTAGAAGTTTGATGGTGGTATTAAGGATTTAGAATTAGAAGTTTGATGGTGGTATTCTGAATTTAGAATTAGAAGTTTGATGGTGGTATTCTGGATTTAGAATTAGAAGTTTGACGGTGGTATTAAGGATTTAGAATTAGAAGTTTCATGAGGTAATAAGTGTTTAGAATTAGAAGTTTGATGGTGGTATTCAAAGGCATTGAGGATTTAGAATTAGATGTTTGTTAAGGCACTGAGGATTTAGAATTAGAAATTTGTTGGAAAATAAGGATTTTGACTTAGAAGTATGTTTAGTCATAACAGGAATCATGAACTGGAATTATTCCTGGAATCATGAACTGGAACGATTCCTGGAATCATGAGCAGGAATGATTCCTGGAATCATGAGCAGGAATGATTCCTGGAATCATGAGCAGGAATGATTCCTTGAAACAGATAAAACAGGAATCATGGTACTCTACCCCATCAAGGTAGTGGCTAGTTTTGGGGCCCAGGAACTAGACCTCAAAAGTGTTAACAGGTATACATCTCGATTTATATATACACATTCACTCATCTGTCACAAGCGAATTTAAGATATTTGCTTAATATATCTGGTATCTTTTTTTTTACTAATAAGATACCATGACATATCACATAGTATATACGTATTATACTTTCTCTATATTGCTCACTAAGTTGACAATAAAGTATATAGTGTTCAAGACTGACCATACTGTCTGTAGTTTGGTCATTATCTGTGTATCTGCCAAACTGCCAGAAGTACTTGTAACTAAGCCTAAGCCAGGCTACTGCAACATCAGTCAGTAACTAAGCCTAAGCCAGGCTACTGCAACATCAGTCAGTAACTAAGCCTAAGCCCTAAAGTCAGTGCCGGATCAGCCGGGCTGTGGTTCGTACGTTGGACTGCGTGCGGCCAGCAGTAACAGCCTAGTTGATCAGACCTTGATCCACCGGGAGGCCTGGTCGTGAACCGGGCCGTGGGGGCGTTGACACCCGGAATACCCTCCAGGTAGACTCCAGGTAGACTCCAGGTAGACTCCAGGTAGACTCCAGGTAGACAATAGGTAGACTCCAGGTAGACTCCAGGTAGACTCCAGGTAGACTCTAGGTAGACTCCAGGTAGACTCCAGGTAGACTCCAGGTAGACTCCAAGTAGACTCCAGGTAGACTCTAGGTAGACTCCAGGTAGACTCCAGGTAGACTCCAGGTAGACTCCAGGAGACTCCAGGAAGACTCCAGGTAGACTCAGGTAGACTCCAGGAGACTCCAGGAAGACTCCAGGTAGACTCCAGGTAGACTCCAGGAACCAGGAGACTCCAGGTAGACTCAGGAGACTCCAGGAAGACTCCAGGAGACTCAGGTAGACTCCAGGTAGACTCCAGGGACTCCAGGAGACTCCAGGTAGACTCCAGGTAGACTCAGGTAGACTCCAGGTAGACTCCAGGTAGACTCCAGGTAGACTCCAGAGTCAGACTCCAGGAAGACTCCAGGTAGACTCCAGGTAGACTCCAGGTAGACTCCAGGTAGACTCCAGGCAGACTCCAGGAGACTCCAGGTAACTCCAGGTAGACTCCAGGTAGACTCCAGGTAGACTCCAGGAGCTCAGGAGACTCCAGGGCTCAGGAGACTCCAGGTAGACTCGCAGACCGGTAGACTCCAGGTAGACTCCAGGGTCAGACTCCAGGTAGACTCCAGGTAGACTCCAGGTAGACTCCAGGTAGACTCCAGGAAGACTCCAGGTAGACTCCAGGTAGACTCCAGGTAGACTCCAGGTAGACTCCAGGTAGACTCCAGGTAGACTCCAGGTAGACTCCAGGTAGACTCCAGGTAGACTCCAGGTAGACTCCAGGTAGACTCCAGGAGACTCCAGGTAGACTCGGAGACTCAGGTAGACCCGGAGACTCCAGGAGACTCAGTAGACTCCAGGTAGACTCCAGGTAGACTCCAGGAGACTCCAGGTAGACTCCAGAGACTAGGCAGACTCCAGGTAGACTCCAGGAGACTCCAGGTAGACTCCAGGTAGACTCCAGGAGACTCCAGGAGACTCCAGGTAGACTCCAGGAAGACTCCAGGTAGACTCCAGGAAGACTCCAGGTAGACTCCAGGTAGACTCCAGGTAGACTCCAGGTAAGCCAGGTTGTTGTCAGAGGCCCACTGGAAGACTTGCCGCCTACCAGCTGTCAATATCACTCTCATCAAAATTCAAATATCATCAATACTCCTCACGATCAATCATCATCATTCTCATCATCTTCATCATCATCATCATCATCATCATCATCATATCAAATCTCCTTATTATTCATCATTTTCCACACGCCTTTTATCGTTCATTTCTCCTGTCCCACGTTCCCTCGGGCTCTCCCTTCCTCCCTCCATTCCCATCTACCTTCCCTCCCACTAGCCCTCCCTCCCTTCCCATCTACCTTTCCTCCCACTAACCCTCCCTCCCTTCCCATCTACCTTCCCTCCCACTAACCCTCCCTCCCTTCCCACCTACCTTCCCTCCCACTAGCCCTCCCTCCCACTTGTGAAGGCTTCAACAAGTCTCAAGAATGATCGGCTCTCCAGGTCTCTCCTTGCTACCTTCTCTCATCTCGTCTCCTCTTTCTCCTTGTCTCTCTTGTTCTCTTACACCAGAGAGACAGATGGCAGTGCCCAGGTGATAGTAACTCCAGTTCTGCTGGAAGGCACCCCTCCAGGCTGCCGTAGTTGCTGTCTTTGTAGTTCATTGATCTGATAATAACTTCATCACATGTTGCTGATGTCTCCCAGCTCAAGGCTGACACTGCTGATGTCTCCCAGCTCAAGGCTGACACTGCTGAAGTCTCCCAGCTCAAGGCTGACACTGCTGAAGTCTCCCAGCTCAAGGTTGACACTGCTGAAGTCTCCCAGCTCAAGGCTGACACTGCTGAAGTCTCCCAGCTCAAGGCTGACACTGCTGAAGTCTCCCAGCTCAAGGCTGACACTGCTGAAGTCTCCCAGCTCAAGGCTGACACTGCTGAAGTCTCCCAGCTCAAGGCTGACACTGCTGAAGTCTCCCAGCTCAAGGTTGACACTGCTGAAGTCTCCCAGCTCAAGGGTGACACTGCTGAAGTCTCCCAGCTCAAGGCTGACACTGCTGAAGTCTCCCAGCTCAAGGCTGACACTGCTGAAGTCTGAAGTCTCGCAGCTCAAGGCTGACACTGCTGAAGTTTCCCAGCTCAAGGTTGACACTGCTGAAGTCTCCCAGCTCAAGGCTGACACTGTTGAAGTCTCCCAGCTCAAGGCTGACACTGCTGAAGTCTTCCAGCTCAAGGCTGACTCTGTTGAAGTCTCCCAGCTCAAGGCTGACACTGCTGAAGTCTTCCAGCTCAAGGTTGACACTGCTGAAGTCTCCCAGCTCAAGGCTGACACTGCTGAAGTCTTCCAGCTCAAGGCTGACACTGTTGAAGTCTCCAAGCTCAAGGCTGACACTGCTGAAGTCTCCCAGCTCAAGGCTGACACTGCTGAAGTCTCCCAGCTCAAGACTGACACATTTCGTTACCTCATGTATGTAAACCATCCAGTGTGATAGAATATGACAGGGGAACCATCCAATGAGATGGAATATGACAGGGGAACCATCCAATGTGATGGAATATGACAGCAGACCATCCAGTGTGATAGAATATGACAGGGGGACCATCCATTGTAATGGAATATGAAAGGGGAACCATTCAGTGTGATGGAATATGACAGGGAACCATCCAGTGTGATGGAATATGACTGGGGAATCATCCAGTGTGATGGAATATGACAGGGGGACCATCCATTGGGATGGAATATTAAAGGGGAACCATCCAGTGTGATGGAATATGACAGGGGAACCATCCAGTGGGATGGAATATGACAGGGGAACCATCCAGAGTGATGGAATATGACAGGGGAACCATCTAGAGTGATGGAATATGACAGGAGAACCATCCAGTTTGATGGAATATGACAGGGAAACCATCCAGAGTGATGGAATATGACAGAGGAACCATCCAGTGTGATGGAATAGGACGGGAACCAACCAGAGCGATGGAATATGAAAGGGGGACCATCCAATGTGAATGAATGTGACAGGGAAACCAGCCAAAGTGATAGAATATGACAGGGGGACCATCCAATGTGATGGAATATGACAGGGAGACCATCCAATGTGATGGAATATGACAGGGAGACCATCCAATGTGATGGAATATGACAGGGGAACCAACCAGTGTAATGGAATATGAAAGAGGGACCATCCAATGTGATGGAATATGACTACGGAACCAACCAGAATGATGGAATATGACAGGGAGACCATCCAATGTGATGGAATATGACAGGGAGACCATCCAGTGTGATAGAATATGACAGGTGGACCATCCAGTGTGACGGAATATGACAGGGGAACCATGCAATTTGATGGAATATGACAGGGGAACCATCCATTGTGATGGAATATGACAGGGGAACCATCCATTGTGATGGAATATGAAAGGGAAACCATCAATTGTGATGGAATATGAAATGGGAATCATCCAGTGTGATGGAATATGACAGCGGACCATCCAATGTGATGAAATATGACAGAGGAACCATACATTGTGATGGAATATGAAAGAGGAACCATTCAGTGTGATGAAATATGACAGGGGAATCATCCAGTGTGATGGAATATGACAGGGGGACCATCCATTGTGATGGAATATGGCAAGGGGACCATCCATTGTGATGGAATATGAAAGGGGAACCACTGAGTGTGATGGAATATGACAGTTGACCATCTATTGTGATGGAATAATAAAGGGGAACTATCCAGTGTGATGGAATATGACAGGGGAACCATCCAGTGTGATGGAATATGACAGGGGAACCATCCAGAGTGATGGAATATGACAGAGGAACTATCCAGAGTGATAGAATATGACAGGGGGACCATCCATTGTGATGGAATATGAAAGGGGAACCATTCAGTGTGATGGAATATGATAGGGGGACCATCCATTGTGATGGAATATGACAAGGGGACCATCCATTGTGATGGAATATGAAAGGGGAACAATTGAGTGTGATGGAATATGACAGGGGACCATCTATTGTGAAGGAATATTAAAGGGGAACCATCCAGTGTGATGGAATATGACAGGGGAACCATTCAGTGTGATGGAATATGACAGGGGAACCATCCAGAGTGATGGAATATGACAGGGGAACCATCCAGAGTGATGGAATATGACAGGGGAACCATCCAATGCGATGGCATATGACAGGGGAACCAACCAGAGTGATGGAATATGAAAGGGGGACTATCTAATGTGATGGAATATGACTAGGGAACCAACCAGATTGATGGAATATGACAGGGAGACCATCCAATGTGATGGAATATGACAGGGGGACCATCCAATGTGATGGAATATGACAGTGGGACCATCCAGTGTGATAGAATATGACTGATGGACCATCCAGTGTGATGGAATATGACAGGGGAACCATCCAGTGTGATGGAAAATGACAGGGAGACCATCCAGTGTGATGGAATATGACAGGGGGAACCATCCAGTGTGATGGAATATGACAGGGGACCATCCAGTATGATGGAATGTGACGGGGGGACCATCCAGTGTGATGGAATATGACAGGAGACCCAACCAGAGTGATGGAATATGACAGGGGAACCATCCAGTGTGATGGAATATGACAGGGGAACCATCAGTGTATGGAATATGACAGGGGAACCAGCCAGAGTGATGGAATATGACAGGGGAACCAACCAGAGCGATGGAATATGACAGGGGAACCAACCAGAGTGATGGAATATGACAGGGGAACCAACCAGTGATGGAATACGAAAGGGGAACCAACTAGAGTGATGGAATATGACAGGGGAACCATCCAGTGTGATGGAATATGACATGGAGACAATCCAGTGTGATGGAATATGAGAGGGGAACCATCCAGTGTGATGAAATTTGACAGGGGAACCATCCAGTGTGATGGAATATGACAGGGACCCATCCAGTGTATGGAATATGACAGGGGACCATCCATTGTGATGAAATATGACAGGGGAACCATCCAGTGTGATGGAATATGACAGGGACCACCCAGTGTGATGGAATATGACAGGGGAACCATCCAGTGTGATGAAATTTGACAGGGGAACCATCCAGTGTGATGGAATATGACAGGGGACCCATCCAGTGTGATGGAATATGACAGGGGGACCATCCATTGTGATGAAATATGACAGGGGAACCATCTAGTGTGATGGAATACATACACATTTCTACTGATTCTTTTATTATCGCCCAACGTATTATTATCCTATTATAATCAGTATTATCATCAGCATCATCATGAAGTCCTGAGATGAATATCTCGCTAGTAGAGAGGATGCTGGGAGCCAGGAAAAGAAGATGAGGGGAGAGGGAAGGAGGGGAGTTCGGGAGGGGACGAGGTAGGGGATCGGGATGGGTAGGGAGGGGAGAGGGGAGAGGGAGGGGAGAGGGGTATAGATGTCTGGTGTTTATTTTCCCTCCGTCAGTCACCACCACACTACATGTCCGAGCAAGAGGGTCACCTTCACGCTGCTACTGCTACTTCCCTCTCTCCCTCCCCCCCCCTCTCTCTCTCTCTCTCTCTCTCTCTCTCTCTCTCTCTCTCTCTCTCTCTCTCTCTCTCTCTCTCTCTCTCTCTCTCTCTCTCTCTTCCCTTCCTCGCTCTCCCATTCCCTTTCTTCTCCACTATTTTCTCCTCTATCCCTAAGAATCACAATGGCATATCCGTCAATGGGAACGACGTGAAGGGAGGGATAGAGAGAGAGAGATAGAGAGAGAGGGAGAGAGTCAAAGAGAGAGAGCTGGATCAAATTAAAATGTCTGGGATAGTTGGTCTCTCATTCTTGCTGTGTCTTAATCTCCAATACATTGACTGGTCTGTGTGCTAATCTCTCTCTTACTTTTCTTAATGTTGTTTATAAGGAAGTTTATTAAGGTACACAAAAGTACAGTTACCCAAATTGTCCTACACAGCAGCGTACGTGTACATTATCTAGAATAACCCCCATACCCCCCAAAAAAAGTCAAAGTGACCTATTTCCATCGGGTTCCTTGTAATATTTTATTATTTAGACCTTAAAAGTTAAAACAGGTCAGTAACTCAACTGTGTGAAAATTAGTTACAATAAGAGCAGATATACCAGGAATAATGTAAACTTAGTTATTTACGTGAACATTAGAGAGGGGGTCAGGACGCAGTAATAGGTAGATGAATGTTACAGTAATAGGTACATGTATGTTAGGTATACAAGTATGTAACATGCAGTAGGTACATATATGTTAGGTATACAACATCACTCTCCTTCATTTCTGTACCTTTTAGCTCTTTTCCTGAACTGCCTCATCCTAGGACTGGCTTTGACATGTGCAGCCAGTCTAATCCACTCCTTTATTGCTGTCCAACAAAAGGTGTTTGAAGGCTGACCACCTGCTGAAGGTACCACAAAGTTGTGTTCCCTTCCCCTAGTACCATAATGACTCTTGACAAACTTGGCACCAAGATATTCGGGACACTGTTTGTGTCCAGTTTCATGAACGTTATTTACCTTCAGTTGTTTTACTCTGCCTTCAACATTCAGCACATCCAGGTGTTGTAATTCGTCCTGGACTCTTGGACCCAGCTCCAGGATGAATCTTGGACCCAGGTCCAGGATGAATCTTGGACCCAGGTCCAGGATGAATCTCACCATTTTGTTCTGGGTGATTTATAGTTCATCTTTCATTGTTTTTGTTAAGGCAGAGTAACATGAAGAGCAAGAGTAATCCATATGACATTATAGGAGGGCTAGACATAATGTTCTGCGAGTCTCAGTAGGTAGACACTGTGTCTCAGTAGGTAAACAGTGTCTCAGTAGATAGACACTGTCTCAGTAGATAGACACTGTGTCTCAGTAGGTACACATTGCCTCAGTAGGTAGACACTGTGTCTCAGTAGGTAGACACTGTGTCTCAGTAGGGGAAGTGTCTGTTAGCTTCACTACTCTTAAAATTATTATACGTATACTGTATCCACTAATATTTTATCTCTCAGTGTATATACACTGAGAGGTTTAAGACCCTCGGTGTATGTACACTGAGAGGTTTAAGACCCTCAATGTATATACACAGAGAGGTGTATATACATCTATTTTAAGTATTAAAATATTGTTGAGCAGTAGTCAGCAGTTGACGTTCAGACTTAATGACCCTCGTATAGTAGATAGGCTTTAAACCCCATTAAGCCAGTAGCCCGGGAGAGTTCATTACATGTTATCTCAGGTAAGAGACACACACACGCTACACAATTACAAATGATGTAATTAATTTTTTCTCTATCGTCCGTTTTGAGTTGATCTGAGAAGCCATGACTGGCTACCAGAATTTGGAAAGGAATTTAACCCCATTGAAGAATACCATTATTTTTTTTGGAGGGGAGGGGGAGTGGGGGGTGGTTGAAAAAGGTGCATGAGGAATAGTAATAATGTGAATAATATGGGGAGGGAAAAGTGAATGGGACTAAATAGGAAATACGTGAAAAAAAAAAAATATTTGTAATTCGACGTTTGATTAGGAGGAATTTGTTGAGTTGCTGTTCCTCTTATGTTGGGTTACTGTACGTCTTACGTTGGGCTACTGTACCTCTTATGTTGGGCTACTGTACCTCTTATGTTGGGTTACTGTACCTCTGATATTTATACAATATAATTCATAATACATCCATCACCTCAGAGGTTGTCTATTCAGTTCATAGAGTCAAAAGAGTCCAATTATTAGGAACCTCTGTTGTATTATACAACATCTTGTTTTATACAACATCTTGTATTATACAAGCGACATGTTAAATAAATTACAAGTCACAAATGTTTTTTGATAATGTATCACACGTTGGAGATTATGTGACTTTGTTTACAAACATTGAACCCCTGACTGCAGTGATTCCCAGCTGGGCCACCATGTGTCTCTGGTGGTGGTGGTGGTGGTGGTGGTGGTGGTGATTGTGGTTGGTGGTGGTGGTGGTGGTGGTGGTGGTGATTGTGGTTGGTGGTGGTGGTGGTGGTGGTGGTGGTGGTGGTGGTGGTGGTGGTGGTGGTGATTGTGGTTGGTGGTGGTGATTGTGGTTGGTGGTGGTGGTGGTGGTGGTGGTGGTGGAGATGGTGGTGTTGGTGGTGGTGGTGGTGGTGATGTGGTGGTGGTGGTGGTGGTGGTGGTGGTGGTGGTGGTGATTGTGGTTGGTGGTGGTGGTGGTGGTGGTGGTGGTGGTGCTGGTGCTGGTGCTGGTGGTGCTGGTGGTGGTGATTGTGGTTGGTGGTGGTGGTGGTGGTGATGGTGGTGGTGATTGTGGTTGGTGGTGGTGGTGATGATGGTGTGGTTGGTGGTGGTGGTGGTGGATGGAGGTGGTGATGGTGGGAGCCTTATTAGTGGTGGTTGTATTATTATACTGAAGACAGACACATCTAGTACTGGGAAGGGCTTCCCTCGTCTTCCAGAACGACCTAAATTCTTGATGGCTTGGATTCAACAAGGTGCTGGAGAGTATACCTGGAGAGGGTTTTAGGGGTCAACGCCCCCGTGACCCGGTGTGTGACCAGGCCTCGTCCGGTCTGTGACCAGGCCTCGCGGTGGATTGGGCCATTCCTTAGTGATCCTGGTGGCCCATGCTGACATGATCAGCCGGGCTGTGTTTCCTACACGCTAGACTGCATGCGACCACCACCCATAGCCTGGTTGATCAGACCGTCAACTAGGAATCAGGCCGGGCAGGGGGGCAGTGACCCCAAGAAAGTGTTTTAAGGAACAACCACGAGATCCATCCACGAAATGGATACATAGTGGATACATAGTGTCACAGTAAAGACCCGGGCGGGGTCTTTACTGTGACACAACTTACAAGTGTTCCGTTGTCACAACTTACCAGTGTTCCGTTGTCACAACTTAACAGTGTTCCGTTGTCACAACTTACCAGTGTTCTGTTGTCACAACTTACCAGTGTTCCGTTGTCACAACTTACAGTGTTCTGTTGTCCAACTTACCAGTGTTCCGTTGTCACAACTTACAGTGTTCTGTTGTCACAACTTACCAGTGTTCTGTTGTCACAACTTACCAGTGTTCTGTTGTCACAACTTACCAGTGTTCCGTTGTCACAACTTACCAGTGTTCTGTTGTCACAACTTACCAGTGTTCCGTTGTCACAACTTAACAGTGTTCTGTTGTCACAACTTACCAGTGTTCTGTTGTCACAACTTACTAGTGTTCTGTTGTCACAACTTACCAGTGTTCTGTTGTCACAACTTACCAGTGTTCTGTTGTCACAACTTACCAGTGTTCTGTTGTCACAACTTACCAGTGTTCTGTTGTCACAACTTACAAGTGTTCTGTTGTCAAAACTTACAAGTGTTCTGTTGTCACAACTTACCAGTGTTCCGTTGTCACAACTTACAAGTGTTCTGTTGTCAAAACTTACAAGTGTTCTGTTGTCACAACTTACCAGTGATCCGTTGTCAAAACTTACCAGTGTTCTGTTGTCACAACTTACCAGTGTTCTGTTGTCACAACTTACAGTGTTCTGTTGTCACAACTTACAGTGTTCTGTTGTCACAACTTACCAGTGTTCTGTTGTCACAACTTACCAGTGTTCTGTTGTCACAACTTACAGTGTTCTGTTGTCACAACTTACAGTGTTCCGTTGTCACAACTTACCAGTGTTCCGTTGTCACAACTTACAGTGTTCTTGTTGTCACAACTTACCAGTGTTCTGTTGTCACAACTTACCAGTGTTCCGTTGTCACAACTTACCAGTGTTCTGTTGTCACAACTTACCAGTGTTCTGTTGTCACAACTTACCAGTGTTCTGTTGTCACAACTTACCAGTGTTCTGTTGTCACAACTTACCAGTGTTCTGTTGTCACAACTTACCAGTGTTCTGTTGTCACAACTTACCAGTGTTCCGTTGTCACAACTTACCAGTGTTCTGTTGTCACAACTTACCAGTGTTCTGTTGTCACAACTTACCAGTGTTCTGTTGTCACAACTTACCAGTGTTCCGTTGTCACAACTTACCAGTGTTCTGTTGTCACAACTTACCAGTGTTCCGTTGTCACAACTTACCAGTGTTCCGTTGTCACAACACAAGTGTTCTGTTGTCACAACTTACCAGTGTTCGTTGTCACAACTTACCAGTGTTCCGTTGTCACAACTTACTAGTGTTCTGTTGTCACAACTTACCAGTGTTCCGTTGTCACAACTTACAGTGTTCCGTTGTCACAACTTACCAGTGTTCCGTTGTCACAACTTACTAGTGTTCTGTTGTCACAACTTACCAGTGTTCTGTTGTCACAACTTACCAGTGTTCTGTTGTCACAACTTACAAGTGTTCTGTTGTCACAACTTACCAGTGTTCCGTTGTCACAACTTACTAGTGTTCTGTTGTCACAACTTACAGTTTTCCCTGTTGTCACAACTTACCAGTGTTCCGTTGTCACAACTTACTAGTGTTCTGTTGTCACAACTTACTAGTGTTCCGTTGTCACAACTTACCAGTGTTCCGTTGTCACAACTTACTAGTGTTCTGTTGTCACAACTTACAGTGTTCCGTTGTCACAACTTACCAGTGTTCCGTTGTCACAACTTACTAGTGTTCCGTTGTCACAACTTACAGTGTTCGTTGTCACAACTTACTAGTGTTCCGTTGTCACAACTTACCAGTGTCTGTTGTCAACTTACCAGTGTTCCATTGTCACAACTCACTAGTGTTCCGTTACCGGAACACTGGTAAGTGTGACAACGAACACTAGTAGTGTGACAACGGACACTAGTAATTTGTGACAACAGAACACTGGTAATTTGTGACAACGGAACACTGTAAAAATTTGTGACAACAGGAACACTGGTAATTTGTGACAACAGAACACTGGTAAAGTAATGTGACAACGAAACAAGTTGTGACAACGGAACACTTTCTGTAATACAACTCCAGTGTTCTGTTGTCACAACTTACCAGTGTTCCGTTGTCACAACTTACCAGTGTTCTGTTGTCACAACTTACCAGTGTTCCGTTGTCACAACTTACCAGTGTTCTGTTGTCACAACTTACCAGTGTTCTGTTGTCACAAACCACAGCCAGACGGATCGGGATCCGAGTATAGAAATTTGTCAAGGTCCCTCTTAAAGACGGTCAGGGATCTGTTGGAAAGTCCGCACGAAAGGAGTGTTGAAGAGTCGTGGCCCCTTTACACTTATTAAGTTATCTCTCAGTGTACTCATCGTTCCCCTGACTTTCATTGGAGGTATCTTGCACCACCTGCCAAGACTCTTGTGTTCATAAGTAGTAATTTCAGTGTACAGGTCTGGGATGCAGGGACTTCAGTTACTCCCAGTAATTTAGATGCTTGACTGAGTTAATATGAGCTACCTGGAGTCAACCTACCTGTAGGGCATTCCGGGGATCAACTTCCCCGCGGCCCGGTCTATGACCAGGTCTCCTGGTGGATCAGGGCCTGACCAACGAAGCTGTTACTGCTGGCTGCACGTAGTCCAACATACGAACCACAGCCCGGCTGATCTGGCACTGACTTTAGGTATCTGTTCAGCTCCCTCTTGAAGACAACCAGGGGTCTATTGGTAATGCCCCTTATGGCTGGTGGGAGGCTGTTGAACAGTCTTGGGCCCCGGACACTTATTGTGTTTTCTCTTAGTGTACCAGTGGCGCCCCTACTTTTCACTAGGGGTACGTTGCATCGACTGCCATGTCTTTTGCTTTAGTATAGAGTGATTTCTGTGTGCAGGATAGGAACCAGTCCCTCCAAAATCTTCCAGGTGTAGATTATGATATATCTTTCTCGCCTGCGCTCCAGTGAGTACAAGTCAAGTGCTTCCAAACGTTCCCAGTAGTTAAGGTGTTTGATGGAACTTATACGTGCAGTAAAGGTTCTCTTTACATTCTCTAGATCTGCAATTTCACCTGCCTTGAATGGGAATGGGAATGTACAGCAGTATTCCAACCTAGAGAGAACAAGTGATTTAAAAAGGATCAATATTGGATTGGCATCTCTTGTCTTGAATGTTCTCATTATCCATCCTATCAGTTTCCTCGCAGTTTTATAGTGGCAGTTGTGGTCCTTGAAGGTGAGGTCTTCGACATTACCACCCAGGTCCTTCACATTACTTTTCCGCTCTATTGTGTGATTAGAGTTTGTAATATACTCAGTCCTAGCTATTATTTCCTCCAGTTTTCCATAACGGAGTAGTTGGGATTTGTCTTCATTGAACATCATATTGTTCTCTGTTATCCATTGGAAAACTTGGTTAATATCTTCTTGGAGATTTGCCGTATCCTCAATGGATGACACTCTCATGCAAATTCTAGTATCGTCTGTTTCGCCTGTCTTGAAGGAGGCTGTTAGTCCATAGTATGTTGTAGAAAGGTCACAACAGCAGTATTCCAGCCTAGAGAGGACCAGTAATCCGACTTGGCATCTCTTGTTTTGAAGGTTCTTGTTATCCAATATATAAGTTCTTTTGCAGTTACGATAAAAGCATTCTTGTAGTCCTTGAAGGAGAGATCTTGTGACATTATCACTCCCAAGTGTGTAGACACGTCTTATCCTGACCCCCGACTTGTTACCACACACTCGCCCCATACACCACACACACACATACACACCACCATTACCACCACATCCACCATCACCACCAGCACCACCAGCACCACCACCACCACCAGCACCACCACCAACAACAATACAGGAGTGATGCTTGACCAGGAGACCAAGGTATATTTGTTTACGCAGAGTGGTGGTACAAGCAGGGGGAGGGAGTCAGGGAGGGAGTGAGTGAGGGAGTGAAAGAGGGAGGGAGGGAGGTGCTGGAGGTTGCAGCAACCACAACACAGACTCTTGTAACAGCCACAGCCTCGAGAGCTCCACTCTATTATTAATGAAGGAAAATAATCAAATTCCAACCCTCCCTCCATCACCCAGGACCCCTCCTTCGTCCCTCTATCACCCAGGACCCTCCTCCTCCTCCATCACCAGGACCCTCCTTCCCCTCCATCACCCAGGACCCCTCCTTCCTCCCTCCATCACCCAGGACCCTCCTTCCTCCTCCATCACCCAGGACCCTCCTTCCTCCTCCATCACCCAGGACCCTCCTTCCTCCCTCCATCACCCAGGACCCTCCTTCCTCCCTCCATCACCCAGGACCTCTCCCTCCTCACCAGGACCTCCTCTCCCTCCTCCATCACCCAGGACCCCTCCTTCCTCCCTCCATCCCGACCCCCTTTCCCCTCCATCACCCAGGACCCCTCCTTCCTCCCTCCATCACCCAGGACCCCTCCTTCCCTCCCTCCATCACCCAGGACCCCTCCTTCCTCCCTCCATCACCCAGGACCCCTCCTTCCTCCCTCCATCACCCAGGACCCCTCCTTCCTCCCTCCATCACCCAGGACCCCTCCTTCCTCCCTCCATCACCCAGGACCCCTCCTTCCTCCCTCCATCACCCAGGACCCTCCTTCCTCCCTCCATCACCCAGGACCCTCCTTCCTCCCTCCATCACCCAGGACCCCTCCTTCCTCCCTCCATCACCCAGGACCCCTCCTTCCCCCTCCATCACCCAGGACCCTCCTTCCCCTCCATCACCCAGGACCCCTCCTTCCTCCCTCCATCACCCAGGACCCCTCCTTCCTCCCTCCATCACCCAGGACCCTCCTTCCTCCCTCCATCACCCAGGACCCCTCCTTCCTCCCTCCATCACCCAGGACCCCTCCTTCCTCCCTCCATCACCCAGGACCCCTCCTTCCTCCCTCCATCACCCAGGACCCTCCTTCCTCCCTCCATCACCCAGGACCCCTCCTTCCCCCTCCATCACCCAGGACCCCTCCTTCCTCCCTCCATCACCCAGGACCCTCCTTCCCCCTCCATCACCCAGGACCCCTCCTTCCCCCTCCATCACCCAGGACCCTCCTTCCCCTCCATCACCCAGGACCCCTCCTTCCTCCCTCCATCACCCAGGACCCCTCCTTCCTCCCTCCATCACCCAGGACCCCTCCTTCCCCTCCATCACCCAGGACCCCTCCTTCCTCCCTCCATCACCCAGGACCCCTCCTCTCCTCCCCTCCTTCTCACCCAGGACCCCTCCTTCCCCCTCCATCACCCAGGACCCTCCTTCCTCCCTCCATCACCCAGGACCCTCCTTCCCCCTCCATCACCCAGGACCCCTCCTTCCTCCCTCCATCACCCAGGACCCCTCCTTCCCCTCCATCACCCAGGACCCTCCTTCCTCCCTCCATCACCCAGGACCCCTCCTTTCTCCCTTTATCACCCAGGACCCCTCCTTCCCCTCCATCACTCAGGACCCCTCCTTCCTCCCTCCATCACCCAGGACCCTCCTTCCCTCCTCCATCACCCAGGACCCCTCCTTCCCTCCTCCATCACCCAGGACCCCTCCTTCCCTCCTCTCCATCACCCAGGACCCTTCCTTCCTCCCTCCATCACCCAGGACCCCTCCTTTCCCCATCACCATCACCCAGGACCCTCCTTCCCCATCACCATCACTCAGGACCCCTCCTTCCCCAATCACCATCACCCAGGACCCCTCCTTCCCCCATCACCATCACCCAGGACCCCTCCTTCCCCATCACCATCACCCAGGACCCCTCCTTCATTCCATTAATCAGGATCTCTCCATCACCACTACCAGGACTCTGGATTGAGGCGTGGTTGACAGATAGGTATCAGAGAGCTTGAATAAATGGGAAGAAATCAGAGCAGGTATGCGTGACAAGTGGTGTTCCTCAGGGGTCAGCGTTGGGCCCTTTGTTGTTCACAATATACATAAACGACATAGATGAGGGAATAAACAGCGACATGAGTAACTTCACCAATGACACTAAAATAGGACATTGGATAAAGTCTAATAAAGACACTAGAAAGCTAGAGGATGATCTGATAGGTTGATGTTGTGGTCTGAGAAGTGGAAGATGCAGTTCAATGTGGTTAGTGATTACCAGTTTACAGTTATATCAGCCTGAGGAAGACAATGGCAGGTCACATTTGCTCCTGAGAAAACACAAATGATGGTCTCTAGGCACCATGATAGTGTTGCTGGAGCAGTGGTAAAAAATGAATGGGAGAGTGTTGGTACCTGGGGATGACGTTGGCACCTGGGGATGACGTTGGCACCTGGGGATGACGTTGGTACCTGGGGATGACGTTGGTACCTGGGGATGACGTTGGTACCTGGGGATGACGTTGATATCCTTGAGGTGAAAACTGACTCCAAACTGAGTATATGGAACCACGTTGTAAATCTTGCAAAAAAAAGTGTCCAGGAAGCTTACAGCGCCTAGAAGCAACCTCTGCTCTACAGCAAAGGTTGCAAGATTCTGCACGAGGCACAAGTATGCTCACACCTTGTGTATGCTACACTTTCTTGGACTGCCTACCCTCCGTCTCATCTGCAACTTCTTGACACAACAGAGAACAGAGCAAGATGACTCATCTATTGCCTGGACCCATCCTGGACTGATCTGTCATTTCAGGAGAGCCTGTGACACTGGAGGGATGTGAGTGGCTTTATTGTTACGTACAAGGCCAATGTTGTCAAAGAAACACACTTGGCTCCACTCTGAGGACAGCGAGAAATGAGCTTCTACACCACAAGACGGGCAGCCAGCAGCAACATCATTCTGACTGTACCCTTCTCCAAAACATCACTTCATCTGACATCATTTATTCCTAGAATGACTCGAGTCTAGGTCATATTCGTACAACATAACAACATCGGCGAAATAAAAATCAACTGACTAAATGAAATCGCTGGCCCACAGATGGCTCTAACCCCATCCTGTACCCTAGTTGTATGTCTCACAATAATAAAAAGCTTTAAAATGAGCTGATGTAAGTAACAGCTCCTAGCTTGTAAATTAAGAACCCTTTACCTAACCTTGTAAAGCCCTTGTGTAAAGAGAGAGAAGAGGGAAGGGCTAGTGGTTGGAGAGAAAACGGAGGTCAGAGTTTACATCGTGATAACAAACAACTAGCTACCGTGATGAACGTGCACTCAGTAAACAACCCTCACTAACGACCACCACCACGTAACCAGCAAGAAAAAAACCCACTCCAGACTGAGAGGTTAAGAACATTACTTCACATGAAAAATAAGAATGGAATGTGAGGATAGGACGACACCAGTTATAAAGGGAAGAGAAATAGAATATATAAAAAAAGGTGGAAACGGAGTAAAAGTGTCCAAAAATAATTTACAAATTTGACAGGTGACTTATATATAACTGGATAATAGAGAGTACAAGCAAAATGTGAAGTCGTGAAAGGAAGAGTAGGAGAGAAGAACCCTGATAGTGTAGCTTTTATAGAGACGAAACTCTCGAGACTAATGGCAACTGCGATATTCCCAGATGGTTATCAGATAGCAAGAAAAGAAAGAGTGGAGAGAAATAGAAAGAGTAGCACTGATGGTCATAGATGTCATGAACTAGGAAACCCGGAAACTTAAAATTTCAGGGATTATAAAGCAGGTACTGTAATCCGCACTGGAGCCATGAAAGTTGTGTTCATTTAATATCACATACCTTCAAGACCCTCCCAAGAAGCTCGTCACTACCATTACCTTCCTTAAATCACTTATAAAAGCAACTAACTTCTCGAGATGAAATTTCTTACTTAACTCTTAGTAATAATTTATCACAGGTTATATACTCCGATGGATTTAATCAGGAGTCTACTGACAGGACTGTATCTGCTCTTGTTGCCACCTCCAGCAGGAGTCTACTGGCAGGACTGCATCTGCTCTTGTTGCCACCTCCAGCAGGAGTCTACTGACAGGACTGCATCTTCTCTTGTTGTCACCTCCAGCAGGAGTCTACTATCAGGACTGCATCTGCTCTTGTTGTCACCTCCAGCAGGAGTCTACTATCAGGACTGCATCTGCTCTTGTTGTCACCTCCAGCAGGAGTCTACTGGCAGGACTGCTTCTGCTCTTGTTGTCACCTCCAGCAGGAGTCTACTGACAGGACTGCATCTTCTCTTGTCACCTCCAGCAGGAGTCTACTGGCAAGACTGCATCTACTCTTGTTGTCACCTCCAGCAGGAGTCTACTGGCAGGACTGCATCTGCTCTTGTTGTCACCTCCAGCAGGAGTCTACTGGCAGGACTGCATCTGCTCTTGTTGTCTCCTCCAGCAGGAGTCTACTGACAGGGCTTCATCTGCTCTTGTTGCCACCTCCAGCAGGAGTCTACTGACAGGGCTACATCTGCTCTTATTGCCACCTCCAGCAGGAGTCTACTGACAGGACTGCTTCTGCTCTTGTTGTCACCTCCAGCAGGAGTCTACTGACAGGACTGCATCTGCTCTTGTTGCCACCTCCAGCAGGAGTCTACTGGCAGGACTGTATCTGCTCTTGTTGTCACCTCCAGCAGGAGTCTACTGGCAGGACTGTATCTGCTCTTGTTGTCACCTCCAGCAGGAGTCTACTGGCAGGACTGCATCTGCTCTTGTTGCCACCTCCAGCAGGAGTCTACTTGCAGGACTGCATCTGCTCTTGTTGTCACCTCCAGCAGGAGTCTACTGGCAGGACTGTATCTGCTCTTGTTGTCACCTCCAGCAGGAGTCTACTGGCAGGACTGTATCTGCTCTTGTTGTCACCTCCAGCAGGAGTCTACTGGCAGGACTGCATCTGCTCTTGTTGCCACCTCCAGCAGGAGTCTACTGGCAGGACTGCATCTGCTCTTGTTGTCACCTCCAGCAGGAGTCTACTGGTAGGACTGCATCTGCTCTTGTTGCCACCTCCAGCAAGAGTCTACTGGCAGGACTGTATCTGCTCTTGTTGCCACCTCCAGCAGGAGTCTACTGGCAGGACTGCATCTGCTCTTGTTGTCACCTCCAGCAGGAGTCTACTGGCAGAACTGCATCTGCTCTTGTTGTCACCTCCAGCAGGAGTCTACTGGCAGGACTGCATCTGCTCTTGTTGCCACCTCCAGCAGGAGTCTACTGGCAGGACTGCATCTGCTCTTGTTGTCACCTCCAGCAGGAGTCTACTGGCAGGACTGTATCTGCTCTTGTTGTCACCTCCAGCAGGAGTCTACTGGCAGGACTGTATCTGCTCTTGTTGTCACCTCCAGCAGGAGTCTACTGGCAGGACTGCATCTGCTCTTGTTGCCACCTCCAGCAGGAGTCTACTGGCAGGACTGCATCTGCTCTTGTTGTCACCTCAAGCAGGAGTCTACTGGTAGGACTGCATCTGCTCTTGTTGCCACCTCCAGCAGGAGTCTACTGGCAGGACTGCATCTGCTCTTGTTGTCTCCTCCAGCAGGAGTCTACGGGCAGGACTGCATCTGCTCTTGTTGCCACCTCCAGCAGGAGTCTACTGGCAGGACTGCATCTGCTCTTGTTGTCACCTCCAGCAGGAGTCTACTGGCAGGACTGCATCTGCTCTTGTTGCCACCTCCAGCAGGAGTCTACTGGCAGGACTGCATCTGCTCTTGTTGTCACCTCCAGCAGGAGTCTACTGGCAGAACTGCATCTGCTCTTGTTGCCTTCTCCAGCAGGAGTCTACTGGCAGGACTGCATCTGCTATTGTTGTCACCTCCAGCAGGAGTCTACTGTCAGGACTGCATCTGCTCTTGTTGCCACCTCCAGCAGGAGTCTACTGGCAGGACTGCATCTGCTCTTGTTGTCACCTCCAGCAGGAGTCTACTGGGAGGACTGCATCTGCTCTTGTTGCCACCTCCAGCAGGAGTCTACTGGCAGGACTGCATCTGCTCTTGTTGTCACCTCCAGCAGGAGTCTACTGGCAGGACTGCATCTGCTCTTGTTGCCACCTCCAGCAGGAGTCTACTGGCAGAACTGCATCTGCTCTTGTTGCCTTCTCCAGCAGGAGTCTACTGGCAGGACTGCATCTGCTATTGTTGCCAACTCCAGGAGGAGTCTACTGTCAGGACTGCATCTGCTCTTGTTGCCACCTCCAGCAGGAGTCTACTGGCAGGACTGCATCTGCTCTTGTTGTCACCTCCAGCAGGAGTCTACTGGGAGGACTGCATCTGCTCTTGTTGCCACCTCCAGCAGGAGTCTACTGGCAGGACTGCATCTGCTCTTGTTGTCACCTCCAGCAGGAGTCTACTGGCAGGACTGCATCTGCTCTTGTTGCCACCTCCAGCAGGAGTCTACTGGCAGGACTGCATCTGCTCTTGTTGTCACCTCCAGCAAGAGTCTACTGGCAGGACTGCATCTGCTCTTGTTGCCACCTCCAGCAGGAGTCTACTGGCAGGACTGTATCTGCTCTTATTGTCACCTCCAGCAGGAGTCTACTGGCAGGACTGTATCTGCTCTTGTTGCCACCTCCAGCAGGAGTCTACTGGCAGGACTGAATCTGCTCTTGCTGTCACCTCCAGCAGGAGTCTACTGGCAGGACTGTATCTGCTCTTGTTGCCACTTCCAGCAGGAGTCTACTGGCAGGACTGCATCTGCTCTTGTTGTCACCTCCAGCAGGAGTCTACTGGCAGGACTGTATCTGCTCTTGTTGTCACCTCCTGCAGGAGTCTACTGGCAGGACTGTATCTGCTCTTGTTGCCACCTCCAGCAGGAGTCTACTGGCAGGACTGCATCTGCTCTTGTTGTCACCTCCAGCAGGAGCCTACTGGCAGGACTGTATCTGCTCTTGTTGTCACCTCCAGCAGGAGTCTACTGGCAGGACTGTATCTGCTCTTGTTGTCTCCTCCAGCAGGAGTCTACTGGCAGGACTGTATCTGCTCTTGTTGCCACCTCCCTAGTTAAGAACGATAGGAATTTTGTTGGGTTAGGCATAAGAATTAACAGCTGGCCGTCTACACTGTAAACCGAATTGTCATCATAATGGCGCTAAAGCTAACTTACGACACTGAGCTTGACTCAATGATTATTACTGATTCTATGTCATCACTGAAGGCTCATGACTCACATAATTACTCTAACAACATGATCACTGGAGAACCAAATATAGATACTCAAAATTCAGGGAAAATGGAATTGATGTGCAATTGTTATGAATTCCATCACGTATTGGATTACTCCTTCAGGATAAAGTTGATATGTTAGCCAAAGAAAGTACCCCGAAGGAAAATGTAGATTATAACTTTGGTGTGTCTGTGTCTAGCATTAGGAATAATACTAGGAGAGATGTAAATAATGAAAATGATTGTTATATGAGTGTAGTTAGAAGTCTGAGTAGATCTATAACCCAACCCACTATGATAACATGAACGTTGATGAGTACATTTATGGAGCAACTTGCAATGTGAACACTGACTGATGGTGTAGCCACGCTTAGAATTGGTTACTGACTGGTGTTGTTGTAGCCAGGCTAAGACTTGCTTACTGACTGGTGTTGTTGTAGCCAGGCTTAGACTTGGTTACTGACTGGTGTTGTAGCCAGGCTAAGACTTGGTTACTGACTGGTGTTGTAGCCAGGCTAAGACTTGCTTACTGACTGGTGTTGTTGTAGCCAGGCTTAGACTTGGTTACTGACTGGTGTTGTAGCCAGGCTAAGACTTGGTTACAAGTACTTCTGGCAGTTTGGCAGACAAACAGATTATGATCAAATTAAATGTAATGTATGTGGTCAGCCTTATGGTCACTATTTTGGACACTATGTGCTTAATTGTCCACTTATTGTGGAATATAGAGATAGACAGTATAATAACCTAAGACGAAGATGAAGAATCACATCACACACATACAGGTTTTGTTATCAGCATATTTTGCAATTTATATTTAATCCAATTGTGTCCCGTGTTGTGTTGTGTTGTGTACTCCTGTTTAAGTAGCGAGGCAGTCGAGGGTTTTGTTCATAATATAACTGAACTATTTTTTTTTCCCTGAGTCAGCTGAGGTTTGCGTCTCCCTAAGGTGGGTTTCTCCCCCCTGAGTTAATTTATTTTTCTCTGATCTTTGTATAATATAACTTCAGCAGCTTTTCTGTGTCGTCCCCGTTAACCTTTCACTCCTATTCTTCTATGTTTATGTCTGTTTCCACTTTCTCTCTCCCTTGACTGACACCAGCTTTCTCCCTCCCTCCACTCAGACGGTGGTTCTCTCCCTGCAGCGTGCCTGCTGGCGGCGGGGAAGGGCAGAGATGACTACATGGGTTACTCCTCTCAGCTGACGTGTCCCCCAACCCATGGAACGCATGGCAAGACCCGCCCTGGCTCCCCACACTCCCCTCTCAAAGACCACAAGGAGGAGCCCATGGCCCTAGCTGACAAGACCCACCAGCAGCACCACCAGCAGCACCAGCAGCAGCAACAACAGGATCAGCATCAGAAGAAACCGCTACACGCCAAGCTGCTGAGTGTTTCAGCGAGCCTGGAGATGAAGGCACTCTGGGATGAGTTCAATGAGCTGGGTACTGAGATGATCGTCACCAAGGCTGGCAGGTGAGCAACTGGTTACGAGGTCATTCTGGCTTGTCTCAGTAGTGATGGCAGCCGCTAATGATAACTTAGCAGTCCTTGTGGCTGTCGTAAGTCAAAACTCCTTACGTCAGCTCCTTAGTTAAGACCGATAGGAACTATGTTGTAATATTGTTGGAAGAATTACCGATTATATGTTAAGTTAGGCATAAGAATTAACAAGTGGGCGTCTACACTGCAAACTGAATTGCTTTCCATCCTATTGGCGCTGAAGCTAACTTATGACACTGAGTTTGACCATAATTATTACTGATTCTGTGTCATCACTGAAGACTCTTGACTCACATAAGGACTCTAACAACACGCTTATTAGAGAAGCCAGGTATTGATACCCAAAAAAATCAGAGGAAAAGAAATTAATATACAATTGTTATGGATTCCATCACACACGGGATTACTCCTTCACGATAACGTTGATAAGCTAGTCGAAGAAGGTACCCTGAAGGAGAATGTGTGTGAATTTGGTGTGTCTGTGTCTAGCATTACGAATAATATTAGGAGAGAAATAAATAATAAAATTGAATGTCATAGAAATGCATTTAGAAACCTGAGTAGATGTCTCTATCATTCGTTATGATAACATGAACGTTGATAAGTACGTTCAGGGAGCAACTTGCAAAGTGAACATACTGACTGATGTTGTAGTAGCCTGGCTTAGGCTTAGTTACTGACTGATGTTGTAGTAGCCTGGCTTAGGCTTAGTTACTGACTGATGTTGTAGTAGCCTGGCTTAGGCTTAGTTACTGACTGATGTAGTAGTAGCCTGGCTTAGGCTTAGTTACTGACTGATGTTGTAGTAGCCTGGCTTAGGCTTAGTTACTGACTGATGTTGTAGTAGCCTGGCTTAGGCTTAGTTACTGACTGATGTAGTAGTAGCCTGGCTTAGGCTTAGTTACTGACTGATGTTGTAGTAGCCTGGCTTAGGCTTAGTTACTGACTGATGTAGTAGTAGCCTGGCTTAGGCTTAGTTACTGACTGATGTAGTAGTAGCCTGGCTTAGGCTTAGTTACTGACTGATGTAGTAGTAGCCTGGCTTAGGCTTGGTTACTGACTGATGTAGTAGTAGCCTGGCTTAGGCTTAGTTACTGACTGATGTTGTAGTAGCCTGGCTTAGGCTTAGTTACTGACTGATGTAGTAGTAGCCTGGCTTAGGCTTAGTTACTGACTGATGTAGTAGTAGCCTGGCTTAGGCTTAGTTACTGACTGATGTAGTAGTAGCCTGGCTTAGGCTTGGTTACTGACTGATGTTGTAGTAGCCTGGCTTAGGCTTAGTTACTGACTGATGTTGTAGTAGCCTGGCTTAGGCTTGGTTACTGACTGATGTTGTAGTAGCCTGGCTTAGGCTTAGTTACTGACTGATGTTGTAGTAGCCTGGCTTAGGCTTGTTACTGACTGATGTTGTAGTAGCCTGGCTTAGGCTTGTACTGACTGATGTTGTAGTAGCCTGGCTTAGGCTTAGTTACTGACTGATGTTGTAGTAGCCTGGCTTAGGCTTGGTTACTGACTGATGTTGTAGTAGCCTGGCTTAGGCTTAGTTACTGACTGATGTTGTAGTAGCCTGGCTTAGGCTTAGTTACTGACTGATGTTGTAGTAGCCTGGCTTAGGCTTGGTTACTGACTGATGTTTCAGTAGCCTGGCTTAGGCATAGTTACTGACTAATGTTGTAGTAGCCTGGCTTAGGCTTGTTTACAAGTACTTCTGGCAGTTTGGCAGACACACAGATGATGACCAAACTAAATGTACAGTATGTGGTCAGCTTTATGGTCACTAATTGAGGAATATAGAGACAGACAATATAATAACCCAGGTCCTATGACAATAAGATATCAGACATATTAAGTAAATATCCAAAATTTGCTTGCAACAGCTAAGCTAATTGTAAATATAAATCCAGATGTACTCCTGTTAACCCTTGTGTACTACCCTACACAGGATGGATATGAGGTGCACAATATATTAGCCACTACCATCCTCAGGATGGATGAGGTACACACTGGACATGTATCTTCACCAGGTGCCAGATCAACCAGGCTGTGATGGATATGTGGGGCAGCGGGCCTCCAGCAGCAACAGCCTGGTTGACCAGGCAAGCACCAGACAAGCCTGGCCCATGGCCGGGCTGAGAGAGTAGATAAACTCTCGAAACTCTTCAAAGGTATATCAAAGGTATCCACAGGATGGATGTGAGGTGCACAATAAACCAGCCACTTCAGCGACACAAGTTAATCTGATTTAGGTCCCAGGTTATCATTGATAGTATGCCCTATACCCGTGTACTAAAGTATGCCCTATACCCATGTACTAAAGTATGCCCTATACCCATGTACTAAACCCATTGTTCAAACTCATAAAACTCACATAGGTAAAAAAAATTAAAAAATATATATATATATAATATTTTGATCTAAATGTCATTGGAGACAAAAGTGGTCGTAAAGCACTCGCAAGTCTAGCCCTGGCGTCGCAAACAAAAGCTTGAGATCACTAGCCCTGGCGAACAAGCTGAGATCACTAGCCCTGGCGTCGCAAACAAAGCTTGAGATCACTAGCCTGCCTCGCAAAAAGCTTGAAATCACTAGCCCTGGCGTCGCAAACAAAAGCTTGAAATCACTAGCCCTGGCGTCGCAAACAAAAGCTTGAGATCACTAGCCCTGGCGTCGTAAGCAAAAGCTTGAAATCACTAGCCCTGGCGTCGCAAACAAAAGCTTGAGATCACTAGCTCTGCCATCGCAAACAAAAGCTTGAAATCACTAGCCCTGGCGTCGTAAACAAAAGCTTGAAATCACTAGCCCTGACGTCGCAAACAAAAGCTTGAGATCACTAGCCCTGGCGTCGTAAACAAAAGCTTAAAATCACTAGCCCTGGCGTCGCAAACAAAAGCTTGAGATCACTAGCCCTGGCGTCGTAAACAAAAGCTTGAAATCACTAGCCCTGACGTCGCAAACAAAAGCTTGAAATCACTAGCCCTGACGTCGTAAACAAAAGCTTGAAATCACTAGCCCTGGCGTCGTAAACAAAAGCTTGAAATCACTAGCCCTGACGTCGCAAACAAAAGCTTGAAATCACTAGCCCTGACGTCGTAAACAAAAGCTTGAAATCACTAGCCCTGGCGTCGTAAACAAAAGCTTGAAATCACTAGCCCTGGCGTCGCAAACAAAAGCTTGAAATCACTAGCCCTGACATCACAAACAAAATCTTTAAGTGATGAAAGACTGAGACTGGTAAACCACGTACAATCACAACACTTACACGACTCTGGTTTAGCACAACTCACTTCTACGTCTTGAAGTGTAAGACATGACCTGGGGAAGACGTGATATACACAGCTTTTTGCAAAAGTGTCAGCAAGTGCACACACACACACACACACACACACACACACACACACACACATACAGACACACACAGGAGAGATAGGGGGGACATGATAACGACATATAAGATACTGAGAGGAATTGACAAGGTGGACAGAGACAGGATGTTCCAGAGATGGGACACAACAACAAGGGGACACAGTTGGAAGTTGAAGACTCAGATGAATCACAGGGATGTTAGGAAGTATTTCTTCAGTCACAGAGTGGTCGGGAAGTGGAATAGTTTGGGAAGCGATGTATTGGAGGCAGGTTCCATACATAGCTTTAAGAAGAGGTATGCTAAAGCTCATGGCGCAGGGAGAGTGACCCAGTAGCGGCCAGTGAAGAGGCGGGGCCAGGAGCTGTGAATCGACCCCTGCAACCACAACTAGGTGAGTACAACTAGGTGAGTACACATACACACAGATATAGACAGACACACACACACACACACACACACACACAGTGCTTACAAAAATTGTCTTCCGATAAGGAAATGAAATGTAATATTCTGATGTTATGTATGGACGTGGGGAAAGTGTGGGTTTGGGTAGGTGGGTGTGAGTAGGTGGGCGTGGGTGTGAGCAGATGGGAGTGGGTGTGAGCAGATGGGCGTAGGTTTAAGCAGGTTTGGATGTCGTGTCTTGCCAATTTTAGCTTAACCCACTCAACGTTGCTGTCAAGGCGCCTCTTGACGGACTTCAACTCGCTACTGGTCTTGCCAGCACGTCGACACCAGCAGGATACTACGGTAGGACGTGATGATATCCCCTGAAGGATTTCCTAAGTACATCCTTCGAGCGTCTAGCAGAGTACTTACACGT
>WNWK01004705.1:82500-134301 GCA_009830355.1 Cherax destructor
TCCTCACCCTGGCTCTCTCACCCTGGCTCTCCTTCTCCACCCTGGCTCTCTCACCCTGGCTCTCTCACCCTAGCCTCTCTCACCCTGGCCTCTCTCACCCTGGCTCTCTCACCCTGCCTCTCACCCTGGCCTCTCACCCTGGCTCTCTCTCACCCTGGCTTCACCCTGGCTCTCTCACCCTGGCTCCTCACCCTGGCTCTCTCACCCTGGCTCTCTCACCCTGGCTCTCTCACCCTGGCTCTCTACCCTGGCCTCACCTGCTCTCACCCTGGCTCTCTCACCCTGGCTCTCTCACCCTGGCTCCTGCCTCTCTGGGTTACTCTCACCCAGGCTCTGCTCAACTTGGCTCTGTCACCCTGGTCTGTCACTCGCTGGCACTCTCTCACCCGGCTCTCTCACCTGCTCTCTACTTCTTGCTCTTGCTCCTTGAATCTTACACTTCTGCTACTTGTATCTTACTGCTTAGCCTCTACTCACTCTCACTCCTTCCTGCTCTCTGTCACTCTTAATCTTACTCTGCTCTTGCTCTTACTCTTACTCTAGCTCTTACTCTTATCTTAATCTTAATCTTATCTTACTCTTGCTCTTGCTCTGTCTACTCTTATCTTACTCTTGCTCTTGCTCTTACTCTTACTCTAGCTCTTACTCTTACTCTTAATCTTAATCTTACTCTTACTCTTGCTCTTACTCTTAATCTTACTCTTGCTCTTGCTCTTGCTCTTACTCTTACTCTAGCTCTTACTCTTAATCTTAATCTTAATCTTACTTACTTGCTCTTGCTCTTGCTCTTACTCTTAATCTTACTCTTGCTCTTGCTCTTACTCTTACTCTAGCTCTTACTCTTACTCTTAATCTTAATCTTACTCTTACTCTTGCTCTTACTCTTAATCTTACTCTTGCTCTTGCTCTTGCTCTTACTCTTACTCTAGCTCTTACTCTTACTCTTAATCTTAATCTTACTCTTACTCTTGCTCTTACTCTTAATCTTACTCTTGCTCTTGCTCTTGCTCTTACTCTTACTCTAGCTCTTACTCTTAATCTTAATCTTAATCTTACTCTTACTCTTGCTCTTACTCTTAATCTTTCTCTTACTCTAGCTCTTGCTCTTACTCTTAATCTTAATCTTAATCTTAATCTTACTCTTACTCTTGCTCTTACTCTTAATCTTACTCTTACTCTTGCTCTTACTCTTAATCTTACTCTTACTCTTGCTCTTACTCTTACTCTTGCTCTTACTCTTACTCCACATCTTCAGTCAAGAGTTTCCTCAGACTTTACAGTTCAGTGAGTAAATTCCTCAGCTCAGCTGTACTCATGAATATATAAATATGTTCAGTCTATTATACAAAGTTTGTTTTTTTAAATATTCGTTGATGGCTCTAGGCCTACACTGCAAGCTCCTGATTATATGATGATTGCAACACAAAAGCCCTAGAGCTATCGTTCAACATATATATATATATATATATATATATATATATATATATATATATATATATATATATATATATATATATATATATATATATATATATAATAATAATAATAATAAGGGTTGGATGCGAAAAGTGGGTCATAATAAGTGTGTATGCACCTAGAGAAGGGAGGAGTGTAGAGGAGAGAGAGAGAGAGAGGTTTTGGGAGATGTTAAGTGAGTGTGTAAGAACTTTTGAACCAAGTGAGAGAGTAATTGTGGTAGGGGACCTAAATGCTAAAGTAGGAGAAACATTTAAAGAGGGTGTGGTAGGTACGTTTGGGGTGCCAGGTGTAAATGATAATGGGAGCCCTTTGATTGAACTTCGTATAGAAAGGAGTTTGGTTATAGGTAATACATAATTTAAGAAAAAGAAGATAAATAAGTATACAAGACATAATGAAGGGCGTAATGACAGTAGTTTGTTGGACTACGTATTGGTAGATAAAAGACTGTTGAGTAGACTTCAGGATGTACATGTTTATAGAGGGGCCACAGATATATCAGATCACTTTTTAGTTATAGCGACAGTGGGAGTAAAAGGTAGATGGGATACAAGGAACATGGAAGTAGCAACTAAGAGAGAGGTGAAGGTTTATAAACTAAAGGAAGAGGCAGTTAGGGTAAGATATAAACAACAATTGGAGGATAGATGGGCTGGTGAGAGTATAGGCAATGGGGTCGAAGATGTATGGGGTAGGTTTAAGAATATAGTGTTAGAGTGTTCAGCAGAAGTCTGTGGTTACAGGAGAGTGGGTGCGGGAGGGAAGAAGAGCAATTGGTGGAATGATGATGTAGAGAGATTAGTAAGAGAGAAAAAAGTTAGCATATGAGAGGTTTTTACAAAGTAGTAGTGATGCAAGGAGGGAGGAGTAAATGGAGAGGAAAAGAGAGGTTAAGAGAGTGGTGAAGCAATGTAAAAAGAGAGCAAATGAGAGGGTGGGTGAGATGTTATCAACAAATTTTGTTGAAAATAAGAAAAAGTTTTGGAGTGAGATTAATAAGTTGAGGAAGCCTAGAGAACAAATGAATTTGACAGTTAAAAATAGGAGAGGAGAGTTATTAAATGGAGGGTTAGAGGTATCGGGAAGATGGAAGGAATATTTTGAGGAATTGTTAAATGTTGATGAAGACAGGGAAGCTGTGATTTCGTGTATAAGGCAAGGAGGAATAGCATCTTGTAGGAGGGAGGAGGAGTGAGTTGTGAGTGTGGGGAAAGTTCGTGAGGCAGTGGGTAGAATGAAAGTGGGTAAGGCAGCTGGGATTGATTGGATAAAGATAGAAATGTTAAAAGCAGGTGGGGATATAGTTCTGGAGTGGTTGGTGCTTTTATTTAATAAATGCATGGGTAAGATACCTAGGGATTTGCAAAAAGCATGCATAGCTTCTTTTTATAAAGGCAAAGGGGACAAAAGAGAGTGCAAGAATTTTAAGGGAATAAGTCTGTTGAGTATACCTGGTAAAGTGTTAGGTAGAAATATTATTGAAAGAATTAAGTGTAAGACGTAGAGCAGGATAGCAGATGAACAAGGGAGCTTTAGGAAGGGTAGGGGGTGTGTAGACCAAGTGTTTACAGTGAAACATATAGGTGAACAGGGTAAAGAGATTTTTGTGGCATTTATGGATTTGGAAAGGGCGTATGACAGGGTGGATAGGGGCGCAATGTGGCAGATGTTGCAGGTGTATGGAATATGAGGTAGGTTATTGAAAGCGGTGAAAAGTTTTTACAAGGATAGTGAGGCTCAGGTTAGAGTATGTAGGAGAGAGGGAGATTATTTCTCAGTAAAAGTAGGCCTTAGACAAGGATGTGTGATGTCACCGTGGTTGTTCAATATATTTATAGATGGGATTGTAAGAGAAGTGAATGCTCGGGTGTTGGCAAGAAGTGTGGGGTTAAAAGACAAAGAATCTAACACAAAGTGGGAGTTGTCACAGTTGTTCTTTGCTGATGACACTGTGCTTTTGGGAGACTCTGAAGAGAAGTTGCAGAGGTTGGTGGATGAGTTTGGTAGGGTATGTAAAAGAAGAAAATTAAAAGTGAATATAGGAAAGAGTAAGGTGATGAGGATAACAAAAAAATAGGTGACGAAAGATTGGATATCAGATTAGAGAGAGAGAGTATGGAGGAGGTGAATGTGTTCATATATTTAGGAGTGGACGTGTCAGAAGATGCGTCTATGAAAGATTAGGTGAATCATAGAATTGGCGAGAGGAAAAAGGTGAGTGGTGCACTGAGCAGTCTGTGGAGACAAAGAACTTTGTCCATGGAAGCAGAGGGGAATGTATGAGAGTATAGTTATACCAACACTCTTATATAGGTGTGAAGCATGGGTGATGAATGTTGCAACAAGGAGAAGGCTTGAGGCAGTGGAGATGTCATGTCTGAGGTCAATGTGTGGTGTGAATATAATGCAGAGAATTCGTAGTTTGGAAATTAGGAGGAGGTGCGGGATTACCAAAACTATTATCCAGAGGGCTGAGGAGGGGTTGTTGAGGTGGTTTGGACATGTAGAGAGGATGGAATAAAATAGAATGACTTCAAGAGTGTATAAATCTGTAGTGAAGGGAAGGCGGGGTAGAGGACAGCCTAGGAAAGGTTAGCGGGAGGGGATAAAGGGGGTACTTGCACTTCCAGGAAGCATGCGTGAACGTGTTAGATAGGAGCGAATGAAGAGATTCAGGGAAACCGGCAGGCCGGACTTGAGTCCTGGAGATGGGAAGTACAGTGCCGGCACTCTGAAGGAGGGGTGTTAATGTTGCAGTTTTTTAACTGTAGTGTAAGCACGCCTCTGGCAAGACAGTGATGGAGTGACTGATGATAAAAGTTTTTCTTTTTCGAGCCACCCTGCCTTGGTGGGAGACGGCCGATGTGTTAATAATAATAAAAAATACACACACACACACACACACACACACACACACACACACACACAGACACACACAGACACACACACACACAGACACACACAGACACACACACACACACACACACACACACACACCTCATCACCAACGTCATTAGCGGTGGTCCTCTAGTCTAGCGAGTTAGAAAATACAATGTTAACACAATATGGGATAATGAAGCAATTAAGAGAGAGAGAGAGAGAGAGAGAGAGAGAGAGAGAGAGAGAGAGAGAGAGAGAGAGAGAGAAAGAGTGAGAGAGAGAGGCAGTTGAGACCACGTACAGATCCTGGACCAGACACAACAGTAAGACAGACCAAGCACAGTGGTCCTGGACCACATTACTAGCTAAGATACCTTACTATTGAAACACAGGAGCTAGAGAGCTAGACCCACACGGCTCCTTCACCTTCACCTCTAAGGAAACGTAAGACGGGGAATGGTGTAGACTCGACCCTCCGGAACACTGTGAGAGAGAGAGAGAGATCACCAGAAGAAAACAATTCCTGCATACAATCAGCTGGGTTTGATTGTTGCCCGCCTTCGCAACAGCCTTCTTCAGTTGTATATAGGTAAATGCAACACTGGTGATAGGCTGATAGCTGAAGAGGAAATCTTAAAAGAAGTCAGTCCCTCAGCCTTGATAGATGGTGGTCAATCCCTCCGCCTTGATAGATGGTGGTCAATCCCTCAGTCAAAAACAGGATTACCGAACTTTCCTGTCAAGAGGTCCCTGTAAAACCTAATATCCTTCCTCCATCCCTCCCTCCATCCCTTCCTCCATCCCTCCCTCCATCCCTTCCTCCATCCCTCCTTCCATCACTCCATCCATCACTCCACTCCCATTCCTCCATCAACTTTGTTTACATTCCGCTTACTATTGTTTTTGAGTCAGGGTTGGGAGGGGGGACTAATGTCTCCATCCCGCCCTTAACGAGTTTGTAAAGTCATTAAAGGAGTCTCACCCTCACGTCACGGCAGAATTTGCCACCCCTGCCAATACTGTCTCCTCCATTACACCTTCCTGACGACTCTCTTGACGGGAAATTATATATGTGTATTGGTGGGGAGGAGGATACGAATATTTCTGGAGAAATGATGGCGTAGTTATGTCTGGTGTCCACAGGTTGAGTTATGAGTCGTTCTGTAGTGGGTAGTGTTGGGGTGTTAGTGTAGTAGTAACAGTGTGCTGGTGTTAGTGTGATGGTGTTAGTGTGATGGTGTTAGTGTGGTGGTGTTAGTGTGGTGTTAGTGTGGAGGTGCTAGTGTGGTGGTGCTAGTGTGGTGGTGTTAGCGCGGTGGTGTTAGTGTGGTGGTGCTAGTGTGGTGGTGCTAGTGTGGTGGTGTTAGTGTGGAGGTGCTAGAGTGGTGGTGCTAGTGTGGTGGTGCTAGTGTGGTGGTGTTAGTGTGGTGGTGTTAGTATGGTGGTGCTAGTGTGGTGGTGTTAGTGTGGTGGAATTAGTATGGTGTTAGTGTGGTGGTGCTAGTGTGGTAGTGTTAGTGTGGTGGTGTTAGTATGGTGGTGTTAGTGTGGTGGTGTTAGTGTGGTGGTGCTAATGTGGTGGTGCTAGTGTGGTGGTGTTAGTGCGGTGGTGTTAGTGTGGTGGCTCTAGTGTGGTGGTGTTAGTGTGGTGGTGTTAGCGCGGTGGTGTTAGTGTGGTGGTGTTAGTGTGGTGGTGCTAGTGTGGTGGTGTTAGCGCGGTGGTGTTAGTGTGGTGGTGCTAGTGTGGTGGTGCTAGTGTGGTGGTGTTAGTGTGGAGGTGCTAGAGTGGTGGTGCTAGTGTGGTGGTGCTAGTGTGGTGGTGTTAGTGTGGTGGTGTTAGTATGGTGGTGCTAGTGTGGTGGTGTTAGTGTGGTGGTGCTAGTGTGGTGGTGTTAGTGTGGTGGTGTTAGTGTGGTGGTGCTAGTGTGGTGGTGCTAGTGTGGTGGTGTTAGTGTGGTGGTGCTAGTGTGGTGGTGTTAGTGTGGTGGTGCTAGTGTGGTGGTGCTAGTGTGGTGGTGTTAGTGTGGTGGTGCTAGTGTGGTGGTGCTAGTGTGGTGGTGTTAGTGTGGTGGTGCTAGTGTGGTGGTGCTAGTGTGGTGGTGTTAGTGTGGTTATCTGTTATCTGTTAGTAGTTCTGGTGATTATCTTTCCCCAGGTGGTGGTAGTGGCAGGAGTGGTAGTGGCAGTAGTGGTGGTGGCAGTGGTGGTAGTGGCAGGAGTGGTAGTGACAGTGGTAATAGTGGCAGTAGTGGTGGTGGTAGTGGCAGTGGTAATAGTGGCAGTAGTGGTGGTGGTAGTGGTAGTGGCAGTGTCGTCATTCTCACCACTGATATAAAACACACGTGCCCTCCCCACTTCTTACCGCCACTGTTTTTCCTCTCTCTTCCATGCACACGCTTCTTCCCTCTCTTTTTTTTTTTTACCGCTGTTATTCCATGTCTTCTGTTTTCACACTCCTTCATATTCTCCTGTGGCGTCTTTAACTCTGCCAATATCTCTCGGACATTAATGTGAAGATGTTGTTTGAACTGTTTGCTATGAAAACAATTAGCTTCTGGAGACACCATTCACGGCTAGACATAAACAGGAGTGTATACACAATGAGTGGGGTCCCCAAGGATTCGTACTGGGTCCAGACGTGTGTAAATACACTGAGTGAGGTCCCCAAGGATTCGTACTGGGTCCAGACGTGTTCACATACACTGAGCGAGGTCCCCAAGGATTGGTACTGGGTCCAGACGTGTGCACATACACTGAGCGAGGTCCCCAAGGATTGGTACTGGGTCCAGACGTGTGTACATACACTGAGCGAGGTCCCCAAGGATTGGTACTGGGTCCAGACGTGTGCACATACACTGAGCGAGGTCCCCAAGGATTGGTACTGGGTCCAGACGTGTGTACATACACCAAGTAGAGATATGACAGATTGACTTCAGATGCTGATAATAATAATAATAATAATAATAATAATAATAATAATAATAATAATAATAATAATAATAATAATAATAATACTTTATTTAGACATTGTACAATTATATATGGTAGATATAGTTATACATAGTAATTACATAGTTATTACTGTATCAGGCTCTGAAGTCACTACCATTCTGAAGTCACTACCATTCTGAAGACACTACCATTCAATCCTGTGAATGGTAGTATCTAGTTTATTGTGCACCTCATATGCATCCTGTGGATAGTAGTGGCTAGTTTTTAACCAGCCTGGCTACTACAACATCAATCAGTCTGTTCACATTGCAAGACGTCCTGTAAACACACTTATCTACTTTCATATTATTCTAATAAGTAATAGATCTATGCAGACTTCCACCTGCATTCCTATGAAATTCAATTTCAATATTTACTTCTCTCCTAATGTTATTCCTAAAACGAGAGTAAGAGTACCTTAAAGAACTCTGGGAACTTACCATCAGTGATTACACAATCGTAAGAATGTTTGGATCTACAAGATAATGAACATCAGGTTAAGATGTGAGAGGTTCTGAGTGGCTAGTGTCTGTTCCACACACACAAGGTAACTGACTTCAGCCAGCCAAAACAGCTCTGAATAATCAGACATCCCAAACACTCCCGGTTAACCACACTCTAGGTTAATCACACTCCCGGTTAACCACACTCCCGGTTAACCACATTCCAGGTTAACCACACTTCCTGGTTTATTTAACCAAGGGAAAAATTTTGTCTTCAACTGAACGAGGTGACTTACAGGATGGTGTCTGTGTACAGAGTATATATGACACATTGCTGGGTGGGCTGCAGTGCTATACACACGCTGATACCCTCGCGAGGCACGCGCCACAAGCCCTCAAAAACAAGGCAACTATAAGAGCCAGAAAAATGGCAAATCCTATTACAGTCTCTTTCAAAACACATCACAAGTGGTGCTTGTCATATCACTTAAGTGTTCTCACGTCTGGGATAATGTTCCGAACTCCTAGTTCCTCCCAGGGAAGGAGGAATAACGAGTGGTCAATGTTCAGAGGTCGTTTACTCCCCATGTACTAAGTAAAACAAATTCACTGCTGGGAACGCCCCAGAGTACTTGAAATGTACTCGCTGAAACGAGGACAGATATAATGAAATGTATGTGAGAGATACGCGAGTGAAGCAGCGAATCAGGGAAAACTAGAGGTGCCATGGGCACAGGTAGAGAACACTATTATCAACATCCGTGTTGCACCACTATTCGACCTGCTACCAGCCTCTTGCCAGCCCGTTACCAGCCTGCTATCAGCCTGTTACCAGCCTACTATCAGCCTGTTACCAGCCTGCTATCAGCCTGCTACCAGCCTGCTATCAGCCTGCTACCTGCCTGCTATCAGCCTGCTATCAGCCTGTTACCAGCCTGCTATCAGCCTGCTACCTGCCTGCTATCAGCCTGCTATCAGCCTGTTACCAACCTGCTATCAGCCTGTTACCAGCCTGCTATCAGCCATCTACAAGCAAACTGAAGACTTGTTTGCTAGATTATCACCTGATGAAAGGGCCAATTTAACCAGGTTGTGATGGCTAGGTAGGCCTGCGGGTTACTGGCACTAACAGCCTCATGGACAAGACACGCATGCTCAAGCATACACAGGCAGACTTCCCCAGTGCTAAAATACAAGAAATCTCTAGTACTGATAGAAATACATGAAATAGAAGGAAGAGGAGGAGGAGGAGGAGAAGGAAGAAGATGAAGAGCAGGAGGAAGAGGTAGGGAGGAGGAGGAGGAGGAGGAGGAGGGAAGAGGGCTGCAGTTGCAGTTAGTAGTTGGTGGGGGTCGTGTTGCAGTGGGTGACACGGCGCGCGTCAAGACACACTCCCTCCACTCTAATTATCTTCTGGGTGGTCATGCTCTCCCTGCACCACCCTGTAGTGTGACCTGCACCACCCTGTAGTGTGACCTGCACCCACCTCTGTAGTGTGACCTGCACCCACCTCTGTAGTGTGACCTGCATCCACCCCTGTAGTGTGACCTGTATCCACCCCTGTAGTGTGACCTGCATCCACCCCTGTAGTGTGACCTGCATCCACCCCTGTAGTGTGACCTGCATCCACCCCTGTAGTGTGACCTGTACCCATCTCTGTAGTGTGACCTGCATCATCCTATAGTGTGACCTGCATCCACCACTGTAGTGTGACCTGCACCCACCTCTAGTGTGACCTGCACCCACCTCTGTAGTGTGACCTGCACCCACCCCTGTAGTGTGACCTGCACCCACTTCTGTAGTGTAACCTGCATCCACCCCTGTAGTGTGACCTGCACCCACCCCTGTAGTGTGACCTGTACCCATCCCTGTAGTGTGCCCTGCATCATCCTGTAGTGTGACCTGCATCCACCTCTGTAGTGTGACCTGCACCCACCTCTAGTGTGACCTGCACCCACCTCTGTAGTGTGACCTGCACCCACCCCTGTAGTGTGACCTGCACCCACTTCTGTAGTGTAACCTGCATCCACCCCTGTAGTGTGACCTGCATCCACCCCTGTAGTGTGACCTGCACCCACCCTTGTAGTGTGACCTGCACCCACCCCTGTAGTGTGACCCACCCTGGATAGACTCGACTATTGTTGAACACATTTTAGGAAGTTTGTCGTGGTGGCACCAGGTCCTAACAACAACAGTCAGCTTCCCCATCCTACGTTTTGGTTATTGCCTATAGATTCTCAAATAATAATAATAATAATAATAATAATAATAATAATAATAATAATTTTTTATTTATACAAGTACATGATACAATTTATACATAGGGAAATACAGTATCCAGGGGAAAGGGGAATACAATACACTGAGGAATAGGGAATACAATAGAGTCCAGGTCACAGGTCTGACCTGAGATCTGCGTCCCCTGTTACCTGCTGATCAACGAGGTCACGGGACGTGTCAGTGTGACGCTGTGACGGCGTCACATGAACTTGACGCTGTGACGGTCTCACATGAGAGTGACGCTGTGACGGCCTCACATGAGAGTGACGCTGTGACGGCCTCACATGAGAGTGACGCTGTGACGGCCTCACATGAGAGTGACGCTGTGACGGCCTCACATGAGAGTGACGCTGTGACGGTCTCACATGAGAGTGACGCTGTGACGGCCTCACATGAGAGTGACGCTGTGACTGCCTCACATGAGAGTGACGCTGTGACGGCCTCACATGAGCGTGACGGTGATGGTCTTGTAAGAGTAGACAAGGTTGGTGAGGTTGACCTCGTCTGACAGGTCACGTGGTGTGACGCGCTCCACCAGCGTCATCCTGGTCAGGACGTCTCTGAAGGGATGGTACGTCGCATACTGCACGTCTTCCTGCGTCGCCCTATACACGTCTCCCGGCTCCTTCGTCAGACTGTTGAACAACGTACGGAAATTAACGTCAGCAAGACGGAGGATCGATACCACAACCCCTTCCTTGCGTCGAATGACGCATTAACTGCATGTGTGTGCTGAGGGGCTCTTGATTCAAGGAAACGGAGCCGTTATGCCCCTTTCCAACCTCCCTCAAAATCTTCAGGTACCTGCCTTGAAATTCCCAAATTAAAGTCAGTAGTATCGTCAATAATAACAAAAACCAAACTAAAAAAACATTTTTGTTACCCAAATCTACTCGGGTTTGAGTCCTGCTGGTCTGGGACCAGACTGCAGGAGGGGAGTGACCTCCCCCCACCGGAAACCATTCCCAGATAGAGGTGAAACGTGCTCCCACTCACCAGAAGGGCGAGAAGGGACACATGACGATGTACAGCTGGTTGCCGTAGAAAGAACCCGTGTACATCATCTGAAGATGGTCGTGGAGGTTTCGGTCATTGAAGCCCAGACACTGCCAGAGAGAAGTAACACATCAATAATATACAGTAGCCACAGGATGGAGAATTAGAGACACATGTACAACATCTGGGTATATTTATTTGTAGACGTTACTCCAACCAGTGGCTTTATCAAATACAAATTCTAGGACATAATGTGAAGACTTAGAACTATATACAAAAGATGAGGTAATCAGTCGCTCAGTCTTGGAGATAGTGAAGAGCATCGTAGTCAGACACTCAACATCATGGTATCTTGTTTACTCCTGGCTCGTCCCTGAAGAATCCCGCCTACCTGTGTAATGCCTTCGTCTGCTGCACCTCCCTCACCTGACGCCAGTATATAAGCGACAATCTTCCTGCCTGGGCTTCAGAGTCTTCAAGACTCAGGGACTGATTACCTCATCTTTTGTGTATAGTTCTAAATACTTCGCCACTGGATGGGCGAAACGTCTACAAATAAAGATACCCAGATGTTGTACATGTGTCTTAATTTGCCAGAGAGAAGAGGCAGTGAGAGGCTTACAAAGAATAAGACATTTGTGAATCTTTTACTTAGGAAACGTTTCGCCAGTCTGTGGCTTCTTCAATCCAGTACAGAGAAAATCATTGAAAGATAAGGAGCAGAAGAATGAGATAATCAGTCCCTCATATATTTGGAAACAATTGACAAAGTCCTTTCGTCGCAAAAAATTTCATTATTATTCCAATCATAACAAAATAATCTTTTCTCTGTCCACCACAACTGCTATTACTGGCACCTTTGATATATCTTTGATGAGTTCTGAGAGTTTTTCTACTATCCAGGGTGAGGGACTGATAACCTCATTCTTCTCCTCATCTTTCACAGTTTTTCTCTGAATTGGACTGAAGAAGCCACTGGCGGGCGAAACGTTTCCAGAATAAAGATACTCAAATGTTGCAGAAATGTCTCGTTTATCAACTCGTCCGTTTCGTTATCGTGTATACACAAATAACCCGCACATATTAGAGGGGAGCTTACGACGACGTTTCGGTCCGATTTGGATCATTTACAAAGTCACATTGACTGGTGGGGGTTATTTATGTTCTTTACGGAGTACCTTATAAGAACATAAAGGAGGAACACTGCAGCAGGCCTGTTGGCCCATACTAGGCAAGTCCTTCACAATCCATCCCACTAACAGGATATTTGCCCAACCCAATTTTCAATGCTACCCAGCAATAAGCTCTGATAATTCTATTTACCCATGGATAATTAGTTACGTGAGTTCACAAAAGCAAGGTCACTGTGACCTTGTGGAAGAATTTCTCATAAGCGGACAGATTTTTGCAAATGATGGGATCTAGGCGCGTGTGGTTCTCACCCTGGCCACCACGTAGTACGACCACACGGTGCTGGTGGTGAGTCTCTCCCGGTGTACATAAACCACGTAGCTCTGGTTTACCTGGAAAACAGTTAAAACACAGTGTACATACATTACATTGCCTTGGTTCACCTGTAACATAACAAGACTTACTGGCTACTGATCCTATCTGGTGTTTAGCTGCTCTTTTTTGACATTCAAATCGTCTCCCACTGAGGTAAGTGACTCCCAGAAACAAAGAAACACATTCACCATCATTCGTTCCATCGCTGTCCAACCAGAAGCTTGTTAGGCAAAAGAACACAAGTGCAACTAATGTGACATTTCATTGTGGCAACGTTTCGCTCTCCAGTAGCATTGTCAAGCCGTTGTAAACAATACAAGGACACAGAGGGGTATATATATACGTACACTTGAAGAAACGTCTAATGAGATTCTCCTGAGTCGTTCTGGCACTCGGGCTGTGGCCTGCGTGCCAGGAATGGTTCAGTTGGAATTGAGTCACCTGTGCCCCTCCCATAGGGCTGTAAACGGTACATCTCTTGCACCAACTCCGACACTCCGGGAACCACTGCCGGGACACCACATGGAGAAAACCTGGACCAGGACCCGTCCTGACCCACCTATATAAACGGCTTGACAAAGCTCCTGGAGAGCGAAACGTTGCCACAATAAAATGTCACATTAGTTGCAATTGTGTCCTTTTACCCAACATATTGTCGGTAATTCTACCAACATTATCACAGCCAGAAGCTTAATGACATTACAGTTATGTTGAAAATTGTATAAAATACCGAGAAGTTGATGATTAAGACACATGTGCAGCAGTTGGGTGTATCTATTGTTGAAACGTTTCGCTTACACAGCAGGCTTCTTCAGTCAAAGTCAGCAGGTGTAGTAGTGAAATGACTGTATTTGACTGAAGAAGTCTAGTATGTTGTCGAAACTATTCATCAATAAAAATACCCTGTACCTCACCTAGTGGCGAGGTACAGGGATCACCTTACACGGGTGCTGACCTGGTGTGTGGACTCGGGGAAGTACCCCTGACTGACCTGGTGGCGAGGTACAGGATCACCTTACACGGTGCTGACCTGGTGTGTGGACTCGGGGAAGTACCCCTGACTGACCTGGTGGCGAGGTACAGGATCACCTTACACGGGTGCTGACCTGGTGTGTGGACTCGGGGAAGTACCCGTGACTGACCTGGTGGCGAGGTACAGGATCACCTTACACGGGTGCTGACCTGGTGTGTGGACTCGGGGAAGTACCCGTGACTGACCTGGTGGCGAGGTACAGGATCACCTTACACGGGTGCTGACTGGTGTGTGGACTCGAGGAAGTACCCGTGACTGACCTGGTGGCGAGGTATAGGATCACCTTACACGGGTGCTGACCTGGTGTGTGGACTCGGGGAAGTACCCGTGACTGACCTGGTGGTGAGATACAGGAGTCACCTTACACGGGTGCTGACCTGGTGTGTGGACTCGGGGAAGTACCCGTGACTGACCTGGTGGTGAGATACAGGGGTCACCTTACACGGGTGCTGACCTGGTGTGTGGACTCGGGGAAGTACCCGTGACTGACCTGGTGGTGAGATACAGGGGTCACCTTACACGGGTGCTGACCTGGTGTGTGGACTCGGGGAAGTACCCGTGACTGACCTGGTGGCGAGGTACAGGGATCACCTTACACGGGTGCTGGGTGAAACGCACAATGTTCGCTCTCTGGATGTTCCTGACGTGGAATCTAAGGTAACTGTGCAGCTCCGCCCTGAAAAACATCAACACAACACTCATGAAATATTCCCATGTTGATCTGCTCCTCCGAGGACGTACAATGCTGCCCCTTCGAGTAATAATAATATAACGCCTTATAAATTTGAACCATTTACCAGCCTCAATGGACAAAGATTTCTCTTTCCCCTTCAATATATTCTCATTCTAATTTTTTTTAATGGCAACTTAGACTCTGGTTCCACTATAAGAACAGTAAACATATATATATCAAACGATCACAGGAGACTCGCCTTACACGGTGTCCGGAAAAAAATGGTCACAGGAAAAACCGTAACAGAAAATAAGTCACAATTTTGGCTAGGGGAAAAATGTAACTTCATATTTAGGTTAGGTTCGGTTGTGACCTTTCTTTCTGTGACCTTTTTTCCTGTGACCTTTTTTCTGCGACCTTTTTCCTGTGACTTTGTTTCCAGGATCCGCCCCGCACACATCTCGTCTCCTCCCGTCAAACGAACCCGGGACATAACGGCAGTGAAGCCGGACAGGATCTTAACGTCCACAGCCGCAGACGGTCGATGTTTCTTACCCGTGGACGTCCATGCTGACGTTGATGACAGAGTTGAGTGGACGCTGGTTAAAGTATTGCTCTTGTTCTATCCCGGTAACATGGACGCCGCCGCTACCCCGGTGTTTCGTGCGTGGGATTTCGGGCACCAGAAGATCCCGGTCCCCCATCACGTTCTTCCGAACCCACAAATCCCAGTCCACCCCCTGTGGGTCCACTGACTTTAGTACAGGTTTAAAAACCTACTATTAGTAGTAGTAGTAGTAGTAGTATTTAGTAGTATTATTATGCTATGGGGAATGGGAGGCAGTCAGAGCTGATCCAAGGAAAGGGAGAGGCAGCTCCTATTCCATGAATCAAGAGTATCATTCTGAAACAAATCTCTTAAAAAAAAAAACAGAAAAAGTCTTACTGCATTGAGAGGAGGCCATTTGTGGATCATGTCTTGAGCTACAGCTCTTGTCACCATCCAGCCGTAGGCAGGTGCACCGTGCACTCTGTACAGACGAGTGGCGTCCACGGCTGTGTGCGCGAAAGCGTTGTAATTGTGCGCGTTGACGCAGAAAAGCTTGGTGTCTGCGCTGAGCAGCCAGGCCGTCTGCTGGAAGTAACTGCAGACACAGACATCACTATTTTTATCACATATTGAGCCAACGGGCCGCCAGCAGCAGCACCAACAACAACAACAACAGCCTGGTTGACCAGGCAAGCACCTGACGAGCCTGGCCCAAGGCCGGGCTCCGGATGTTAAAAAACTATCGAAACTCGTCAAAGGCACATCACAGGATTTATTTGTAAAATAGTAATAGTAGTTAACAATAATAATAATAATAATAATAATAATAATAATAATAATAATAGTAATAATAAGAGTAGTAATAATAATAATGGTGGTAAAGGCCTTGGTTAAAGACTAAGACATATGTGCAACACCTGGGTGTCTTTATTGGTGAAACGTTTCGCCAGCACAACAGGCTTCTTCAGTCACATACACGCTAATATGAAACCGTCAGTCCCTGACCACTTATCACTCAAAGAAGACCAGAGTGAAGGACCGGAGTCTCATGACTGATCTCAACTGATCCTAGACTCTTGATGAAGAGGCAGACTTAACGCAGGAGGGTCCCGCTTTACAGCACCTTGCTTTACAGTGTTTCGCTAATGCAGCGAGTTTCAATTATACCCATTCTTGATTTATTCAGACTTCCTACTATAAGCTAAGGACGAAAATATTTTAAGATAAGTAATGTGTATATTGTACAACATGCATTTTTTAGGCCTAACTATATTGCTCACTTAATATATGATAGTGGAAACGTGATATCAGGCGTCGATATGCATTTGAAAGTGAAAAAAAAGGCTATGTTTTATTTTACAGCCCAGAATTTAACCTGCTGTATAAGTGGTGCCCTATAGTAACCCAGAACCTAACCTGCTGTATAAGTGGTGCCCTATAGTAACCCGGAACCAAACTTGCTGTATAAGTGGGGCCCTATAGTAACCCAGAACCTAACCTGCTGTATAAGTGGGGCCCTATAGTAACCCAGAATTTAACCTGCTGTATAAGTGGTGCCCTATTGTAACCCAGAACCTAACCTGCTGTATAAGTGGTGCTCTATAGTAACCCGGAACCAAACTTGCTCTATAAGTGGGGCCCTATAGTAACCCGGAACCAAACTTGCTGTATAAGTGGGGCCCTATAGTAACCCAGAACCTAACCTGCTGTATAAGTGGTGCCCTATAGTAACCCAGAACCTAACCTGCTGTATAAGTGGTGCCCTATAGTAACCCAGAACCTAACCTGCTGTATAAGTGGGGCCCTATAGTAACCCAGAACCTAACCTGCTGTATAAGTGGTGCCCTATAGTAACCCAGAACCTAACCTGCTGTATAAGTGGTGCCCTATAGTAACCCAGAACCTAACCTGCTGTATAAGTGGTGCCCTATAGTAACCCAGAACCTAACCTGCTGTATAAGTGGGGCCCTATAGTAACCCAGAACCTAACCTGCTGTATAAGTGGTGCCTATAGTAACCAGAACCTAACCTGCTGTATAAGTGGTGCCCTATAGTAACCCAGAACCTAACCTGCTGTATAAGTGGGGCCCTATAGTAACCCAGAACCTAACCTGCTTTATAAGTGGTGCCCTATAGTAACCCAGAACCTAACCTGCTGTATAAACAGGGCCCTCCTGTAGTCGTCTAGGTTTTCCTTCTTAGAGAGAAGCTGCTTCCTACACGAAGACACTTCACAGGATGCTAACCACTGGCCACTCACGGTAGTTTACCGAGTACGAAAATCGGGAAAATAATACCGTACTTCACCGTACCGCCAGCCATCGCTGTGTAGTGACATTCGCCGGTGAAATTCCAGAACAGCGCCAGGTGACAAGCACCATGTGTCGTAGCACCAAGAAACACCTGGTGAAATCTTACGATTAAAAAATAAGGTCCTTCCTTCCACTGGTAAAATTAAGGAAATTTATGACACCTTTAAGTGAACACCTAAAACTCTTACACTTACGGGATGAAGTCTGGAGAAAGATCAAGATCGTCTTCCAAGATGATGGCCTTGTCAGCCTCTGGGTACATCTCGAAGACCTTACCTAAGACGAACTTGACGTGATAGCTGATGCGGTTCGTTGAACCTGTGAAGAATAAGACTCGAATAGGACTCCTTGATGATTAACACACATGTGCAACAGTTAGATATCTTTATTGTCGAAACGTTCCGCCTACACAGAAGGCTTCTTCAGTCATACAGAGGCAGCAGTGGTGAACTGAAGGTGAAGAAGTCGCGGAACGGCGAAGACTTGAACCCCCGACAGGGGACTCCTGACCAGACCAACGCACTGGACTGTGAGATGTTAGATTCACTTGGTTTTAAAACGACACTTAAAGGAAACTAGTACATATTTATTAGAGTAAATATATCCCAGTGTTTATTAGAATAAATATGACCTAGTGTTTGCTCACGAGTCATTTTAAATCAATTTGCGAGACACCTGTGAAGCTGATGAACCTTTAATGGAATACTTGACGATATTCTCACTGTCGAACCGTAGTCTAGGTTACTGTAGTCTCCCAGCCCAGGCTACTGTAGTATCTCAGCCCATGCTACTGTAGTATCTCAGCCCATGCTACTGTAGTCTCCCAGCCCAGGCTACTGTAGTCTCCCAGCCTAGGCTACTGTAGTCTCCCAGCCTAGGCTACTGTAGTCTCCCAGCCTAGGCTGCTGTAGTCTCCCAGCCTAGGCTACTGTAGTCTCCCAGCCTAGGCTGCTGTAGTCTCCCAGCCTAGGCTGCTGTAGTCTCCCAGCCTAGGCTACTGTAGTCTCCCAGCCCAGGCTACTGTAGTCTCCCAGCCCAGGCTACTGTAGTCTCCCAGCCCAGGCTACTGTAGTCTCCCAGCCTAGGCTACTGTAGTGTCCCAGCCTAGGCTGCTGTAGTCTCCCAGCCCAGGCTACTGTAGTGTCCCATCCTAGGCTACTGTAGTCTCCCAGCCTAGGCTGCTGTAGTCTCCCAGCCTAGGCTGCTGTAGTCTCCCAGCCTAGGCTACTGTAGTCTCCCAGCCCAGGCTACTGTAGTCTCCCAGCCCAGGCTACTGTAGTCTCCCAGCCCAGGCTACTGTAGTCTCCCAGCCTAGGCTACTGTAGTCTCCCAGCCCAGGCTACTGTAGCCTCCGAGCCCATGCTACTGTAGTCTCCCAGCCCAGGCTACTGTAGTCTCCCAGCCTAGGCTATTGTAGTCTCCCAGCCTAGGCTGCTGTAGTCTCCCAGCCTAGGCTGCTGTAGTCTCCCAGCCTAGGCTACTGTAGTCTCCCAGCCCAGTCTACTGTAGTCTCCCAACCCAGGCTACTGTAGTCTCCCAGCCCAGGCTACTGTAGTCTCCCAGCCTAGGCTACTGTAGTCTCCCAGCCTAGGCTGCTGTAGTCTCCCAGCCCAGGCTACTGTAGTGTCCCAGCCTAGGCTACTGTAGTCTCCCAGCCTAGGCTGCTGTAGTCTCCCAGTCTAGGCTGCTGTAGTCTCCCAGCCTAGGCTACTGTAGTCTCCCAGCCCAGGCTACTGTAGTATCCCAGCCCAGGCTACTGTAGTCTCCGAGCCCATGCTACTGTAGTCTCCCAGCCCAGGCTACTGTAGTCTCCCAGCCTAGGCTATTGTAGTCTCCCAGCCTAGGCTGCTGTAGTCTCCCAGCCTAGGCTGCTGTAGTCTCCCAGCCTAGGCTACTGTAGTCTCCCAGCCCAGTCTACTGTAGTCTCCCAGCCCAGGCTACTGTAGTCTCCCAGCCCAGGCTACTGTAGTCTCCCAGCCTAGGCTACTGTAGTCTCCCAGCCTAGGCTGCTGTAGTCTCCCAGCCAGGCTACTGTAGTGTCCCAGCCTAGGCTACTGTAGTCTCCCAGCCTAGGCTGCTGTAGTCTCCCAGTCTAGGCTGCTGTAGTCTCCCAGCCTAGGCTACTGTAGTCTCCCAGCCCAGGCTACTGTAGTATCCCAGCCCAGGCTACTGTAGTCTCCCAGCCCAGGCTACTGTAGTCTCCCAGCCCAGGCTACTTTAGTGTCCCAGCCTAGGCTACTGTAGTCTCCCAGCCTAGGCTGCTGTAGTCTCCCAGCCAGGCTACTGTAGTGTCCCAGCCTAGGCTACTGTAGTCTCCCAGCCTAGGCTGCTGTAGTCTCCCAGTCTAGGCTGCTGTAGTCTCCCAGCCTAGGCTACTGTAGTCTCCCAGCCCAGGCTACTGTAGTATCCCAGCCCAGGCTACTGTAGTCTCCCAGCCCAGGCTACTGTAGTCTCCCAGCCCAGGCTACTTTAGTGTCCCAGCCTAGGCTACTGTAGTCTCCCAGCCTAGGCTGCTGTAGTCTCCCAGCCTAGGCTGCTGTAGTCTCCCAGCCTAGGCTACTGTAGTCTCCCAGCCCAGGCTACTGTAGTCTCCCAGCCCAGGCTAGGAGACTACAGCAGGTCACATCCAGGATCATGAAATATTCCAGGGTAAAACAGCTTTTATCCCCACTGAGTAACTATCATATAGAATAGGATAGCACGAAAAAAAGAGTTAACAGAAGAAATTAACGATATTAAAAAAAATACTAATATCTACAATTCGAGATACTACGAGACTTAGCTGTATTGTAGGATCTAGAAGCTACATACCCTGAGGGGCAGGGTCCGTGTGCTCGACTACAGGGACCCGGAGGAGAGTTCCCAGGTCCAGGGCCTCAGGGTTGTGACCGTCAACAAAGATGGTGATGGGTGTGTGGGTGCCCCCAGGGCTGGCCCACACCTGGCCCACTTGACGCAGGACGTGGGTCAGCCGCCGAGATGTCACTATGGCAACAGGAATCACCTCGCGCATCGCGTACTCCACCTGGCCGTCGCACATTCAGTTAGTGCGCAGCGGAAATGTCTGCATAGCGACATTCATAAGTGAAAATTGTATATACGTAATCGTTAAATAACTCACTGCTCTACTGCCAGCTTTTCTTGAGACGTTCACTTAATACCTCTTTCTCACAGTGTATATACACTGAGAGAGGTGTATGTCTCACAGTGTATATATATACACTGAGAGAGGTGTATGTCTCAACAGTGTATATACACTGAGAGAGGTGTATGTCTCACAGTGTATATACACAGAGAGGTGTATGTCTCACAGGGTATATACACAGAGAGGTGTATGTCTCACAGGGTATATACACTGAGAGAGGTGTATGTCTCACAGGGTATATACACTGAGAGAGGTGTATGTCTCACAGGGTATATACACTGAGAGAGGTGTATGACTCTCAGTGTATATACACTGAAATTTGACTGTAGTTCTTACTATAGGTATTAAATCATTCTTGACTGGTGGTGTACAGGTGACACCCAGCCTTAATAACCCTCGACTAGTAGATAGGTTTTAAACCCCATTAACCCAACAACCAGGTAACCAAACTACTGTACAAGTGGGGTTAGAAACCATGGCAAGTGAGTCGTAAGAACTTGCAGTTGTGGTCACAGTGGTGGCTCATGCTAACCTCCCTATAGTGTATAGGGATGAATCTTACTGTAGCCAGCTGGGGTGGTACGACTCAATCGCCATGGGTTCTAACCCTATGGCGATTGTTATTACGATTTCGTGAGTCAACCAGGTGATCTCCTTCCATCCCCTGGTTTATGCTCCCTCGTAATCAGTCTTTGTCTTCTGTTCCTTCTTTGTCTCCAGATTATCTCAACTACTTTTAATATCTTTATTCTCTACTTATTCATTCACCACTTTCATCTTAGTTGCGACATCTGTGCTGCTTTCTGCCTCCTCCTCGCCACAACCTCCAGCCTCCTCCTCGCCACAACCTCCAGCCTCCTCCTCGCCACAACCTCCAGCCTCCTCCTCGCCACAACCTCCAGCCTCCTCCTCGCCACAACCTCCAGCCTCCTCCTCGCCACAACACTGGGTAACCCACCTCACATTCACATCAGAGTGTCGACACTATTACAACTCTACGTATTTATTTACCTTTGGATTCTCCATGAAAGGCTATTCTGTCCACATCTGTCTCAACATCGCTGCAACTTTCTACATGCTACTTTCCATCTGCAGCTTTCTATCTCTCATATATTATATGATCCATCAGATGACACATCCACTCCAAATTATCTTAATACACCGACTTTCTCCACACACACTCTCTCAGTCTGATCTGCGATGATTCAGTTACTATAGTTCTACCCAGTGTCACTTTCTTGCTCTCTCGTTTTTCTTGAGTATTCCGCAAACCATTGGAAACTCTGCCAGTCTGCGCAAACTCTCCTCCGAGTCTTCCACTATCACTGCGCCATCTGCAAACAGCGCATGTTGCAACACCCTCATTATGTCACATTATGGTTGGAGAACGCCAGGATGCAGAGATTGTTTACGTCCCGAACAGAGCCAACAAACCATTGAGGCTGGAGTTCTGCGACTCACTTGCCGTGACTTCTAACCCCGCCCGTACAGTGATTTGTTTTCATTTCAACTTCCTCAGAGTACTGAATATATACTCTCTGGAGCTGAGGACAGAGAGAGAGAGAGAGAGAGATGCCATAATATACTCGTGGAAGATGCTGGAGGAACTGGTCTCAAATCTACATGCTGCTGTAACATCGTAGTGGAGCAAGGGATGTGGGAGGAAGTGTAAAATGTGTGAGGGGTGAAAAGCAGGGTCGCCGTGGACACGATACGAGAACATTACATCAACATCCGTGAGTGTCTAGGCTAGTCAACCTGCTACCAGCAGATATCAGAGATATTGTTGCCGGAACAAGTGTACAGTGTTCACTGCCTCCACCAAGTGCTGGGTCACCCAGGATACTACACACACTTACACTGTTACACACACTTACACTGTTACACACACTCACACTGTTACACACACACACACTGTTACACACACTCACACTGTTACACACACTCACACTGTTACACACACACACTGTTACACTACACTCACACTGTTACACACACTCACACTGACACACACTCACACTGCTACACACACTCACACTGTACACACACTCACACTGCACACACTCAACTCTACACACACTCACACTGTTACACACACTCACACTGCTACACACACTCACACTGTTACACACACTCACACTGTTACACACACTCACACTGTTACACACACTACACTGTTACACACACTCACACTGTTACACACACTCACACTGCTACACACACTCACACTACTACACACACTCACACTGCTACACACACTCACACTGCTACACACACTCACACTGCTACACACACTCACACTGTTACACACACTCACACTGTTACACACACTCACACTGTTACACACACTCACACTGTTACACACACTCACACTGTTACACACACTCACACTGTTACACACACTCACACTGCTACACACACTCACACTGCTACACACACTCACACTGCTACACACACTCACACTGCTACACACACTCACACTGCTACACACACTCACACTGTACACACACTCACACTGTTACACACACTCACACTGTTACACACACTCACACTGTTACACACACTCACACTGTTACACACACTCACACTGCTACACACACTCACACTGCTACACACACTCACACTGCTACACACACTCACACTGCTACACACACACACTGCTACACACACACACACTGCTACACACACACAGCGTTCAGGATATCTTACTGGGTGTCTGGGTACAGGTGACCACGGTGGGTAGACACAGCTGCAGAAGTCACCATACCCTTCGTAAGACTCGCAGAAGGCTGCCCTCTGCTCCATACCAGGGGCACCATACCACCCACACTGCCCTCCTGTAAGGGAAACAAAAATACCCAGTGAGCGTAGTCATGTAGAGGAGGAGGATCGAGTTCACAGTACTCTTTCTCTTTTGGGGTGTTCAGGGCCGTGTTACCTGGTCTGCGAGGCACCGGGAGGTGGAGAGTGAGAGGAGAGAGGTCAAACTTGCTGAGGTCTCGACCTGCCAGTGATGTCACCAGTGCCTCGAGGAGCACCAAGCTGCCCTTGTGCACCAGCAGGCACCAGGCGTCCTTATAGGCCAGCCTGTCGATGTAGAGGGCACCTACCTCCTTCAGAGCCTCCATTACTCCCTCCTCCAGGAAGAGTGTCAAGTCCGGCTGCCGGTGAAGGAAATAAAGTCACTAATCTTACTTTACTCTCCTTATTTGCTTTACTTTCGTTATTTCCGTTACCTTCTTCAGCGGCTCCACAACTTCCATCTCCGGGAGCAGCGAGACGTCAGGCTGCTGGAGTTGTGTATTGTTGCAACCACGATATTGTGTTAGTTGTGTATTGTTGCAACCAAGATATTGTGTTAGTTGTGTATTGTTGCAGCCTCGATATTGTGTTAGTTGTGTATTGTTGCAGCCTCGATATTGTGTTAGTTGTGTATTGTTGCAGCCTCGATATTGCGTTAGTTGTGTATTGTTGCAGCCTCGATATTGCGTTAGTTGTGTATTGTTGCAGCCTCGATATTGTGTTAGTTGTGTATTGTTGCAACCTCGATATTGTGTTAGTTGTGTATTGTTGCAACCTCGATATTGTGTTAGTTGTGTATTGTTGCAACCTCGATATTGTGTTAGTTGTGTATTGTTGCAGCCTCGATATTGTGTTAGTTGTGTATTGTTGCAGCCTCGATATTGTGTTAGTTGTGTATTGTTGCAGCCTCGATATTGTGTTAGCTGTGTATTGTTGCAGCCTCGATATTGTGTTAGTTGTGTATTGTTGCAACCTCGATATTGTGTTAGTTGTGTATTGTTGCAGCCTCGATATTGTGTTAGTTGTGTATTGTTGCAGCCTCGATATTGTGTTAGCTGTGTATTGTTGCAGCCTCTATATTGTGTTAGTTGTGTATTGTTGCAACCTCGATATTGTGTTAGTTGTGTATTGTTGCAACCAAGATATTGTGTTAGTTGTGTATTGTTGCAGCCTCGATATTGTGTTAGTTGTGTATTGTTGCAGCCTCGATATTGTGTTAGTTGTGTATTGTTGCAGCCTCGATATTGGTTAGTTGTGTATTGCTTGCAGCCTCGATATTGTGTTAGTTGTGTATTGTTGCAGCCTCGATATTGTGTTAGTTGTGTATTGTTGCAACCTCGATATTGTGTTAGTTGTGTATTGTTGCAACCTCGATATTGTGTTAGTTGTGTATTGTTGCAGCCTCGATATTGTGTTAGTTGTGTATTGTTGCAGCCTCGATATTGTGTTAGTTGTGTATTGTTGCAGCCTCGATATTGTGTTAGCTGTGTATTGTTGCAGCCTCGATATTGTGTTAGTTGTGTATTGTTGCAACCTCGATATTGTGTTAGTTGTGTATTGTTGCAGCCTCGATATTGTGTTAGTTGTGTATTGTTGCAGCCTCGATATTGTGTTAGCTGTGTATTGTTGCAGCCTCATATTGTGTTAGTTGTGTATTGTTGCAACCTCGATATTGTGTTAGTTGTGTATTGTTGCAACCTCGATATTGTGTTAGTTGTGTATTGTTGCAGCCTCGATATTGTGTTAGTTGTGTATTGTTGCAGCCTCGATATTGTGTTAGTTGTGTATTGTTGCAACCTCGATATTGTGTTAGTTGTGTATTGTTGCAGCCTCGATATTGTGTTAGTTGTGTATTGTTGCAGCCTCGATATTGTGTTAGCTGTGTATTGTTGCAGCCTCTATATTGTGTTAGTTGTGTATTGTTGCAACCACGATATTGTGTTAGTTGTGTATTGTTGCAACCTCGATATTGTGTTAGTTGTGTATTGTTGCAGCCTCGATATTGTGTTAGTTGTGTATTGTTGCAGCCTCGATATTGTGTTAGTTGTGTATTGTTGCAACCTCGATATTGTGTTAGTTGTGTATTGTTGCAGCCTCGATATTGTGTTAGTTGTGTATTGTTGCAGCCTCGATATTGTGTTAGCTGTGTATTGTTGCAGCCTCTATATTGTGTTAGTTGTGTATTGTTGCAGCCACGATATTGTGTTAGTTGTGTATTGTTGCAGCCTCGATATTGCGTTAGTTGTGTATTGTTGCAACTACGATATTGTGTTAGTTGTGTATTGTTGCAACCACGATATTGTGTTAGTTGTGTATTGTTGCAGCCTCGATATTGTGTTAGTTGTGTATTGTTGCAGCCTCGATATTGTGTTAGTTGTGTATTGTTGCAGCCTCGATATTGTGTTAGTTGTGTATTGTTGCAGCCTCGATATTGTGTTAGTTGTGTATTGTTGCAACTACGATATTGTGTTAGTTGGGTATTGTTGCAACCACGATATTGTGTTAGTTGTGTATTGTTGCAGCCTCGATATTGTGTTAGTTGGGTATTGTTGCAACCACGATATTGTGTGTTAGTTGTGTATTGTTGCAGCCTCGATATTGTGTTAGTTGGGTATTGTTGCAACCACGATATTGTGTGTTAGTTGTGTATTGTTGCAGCCTCGATATTGTGTTAGTTGTGTATTGTTGCAGCCTCGATATTGTGTTAGTTGTGTATTGTTGCAACCACGATATTGTGTGTTAGTTGTGTATTGTTGCAGCCTCGATATTGTGTTAGTTGTGTATTGTTGCAGCCTCGATATTGTGTTAGTTGTGTATTGTTGCAGCCTCGATATTGTGTTAGTTGTGTATTGTTGCAACCTCGATATTGTGTTAGTTGTGTATTGTTACAACCTCGATATTGTGTTAGTTGTGTATTGTTACAACCTCGATATTGTGTTAGTTGTGTATTGTTACAACCTCGATATTGTGTTAGTTGTGTATTGTTGCAACCACGATATTATTTTTATCAATATAACAGATAACAAACTCTTACATTGTAATATAATAACATTATATATTATAGTATTACGATATCATTATATAATTACATTCTTCATTATCATATTTTTGAGACCATGTTACATCTGCAAGATCAAGTTCTATTACGATTTGAATCTACGAAAAAATTGTACATATGTACATAATGATCCACTATCTGTACAATCAGGTTGTTGGTGGTTACTCACTGCACCCAGGATGACCAGGAGGCGACCATCCTGAGTGTCCCGCAGCGACTGGGTGACCTGATTGTCTGTGGTGGTGATGCCAGTCATGTAGTGGGCGGCAGCCATGAGCTGACCTGTGGTCTGGTGTAAGGTGAGCAGGTGTAGACCAGCCTGGCAGGCAGCAAGCTTCCCTCCCCAGCACGTGGTCTCATTGACACAGCTGTACACCTGCAAGTGGAACACGGGGTTCGTGTTGCATTCTTGTAAACGTCTCAGTAAGTGCTTCTACAACAGTGATTAAAAAACACAGACGTTTCTCTACAATCATTGATAGTGAGAATATAAGTCCAAACCAAATCTAACTCACCAAATTTATATCTGAAACTTTGTCCAGATTTAAAAAAAAATGAGTTACACCCAGACCTAAACTACGTCTGTGGTAATTTGAGAGACAATTGAATCCAAAATAAAGAACTGTGAGATTACCTGACGTCCGTCCACCGATAACGTTACTCCTGTGGCGTTGATTGTGATGTCCAGCAGCAAGCTGCCCTCATCATCGTCTTGGTCTTCGAGAAGTGAATTTCTAGCAGGTGTTCTGTCTTTGGGAAAGAAAAATAGAGTAGACTCTTGAGGTTTAAAAGTGGAAGATGCGGGTGTCTTTGGAGTTCTCGAGGCTGTATCAGAGACTTTTGAACCATTGGAAGTTGAATATTTAAAGGTTTTTGGAGTTCTGGAAATGGAACTGTCATAAGCCTTTTGACCTTTGGAAGTAGAAGTATCAAGGGCCTTTGAAGCTCTGGAAGTAAACGTATCAGGGGTCTTTGAAGCTCTGGAAGTAGACGTATCAGGGGTCTTTGAAGCTCTGGAAGTAGACGTATCAGGGGTCTTTGAAGCACTGGAAGTAGACGTATCAGGGGTCTTTGAAGCTCTGGAAGTAGACGTATCAGGGGTCTTTGAAGCTCTGGAAGTAGACGTATCAGGGGTCTTTGAAGCACTGGAGGTAGAAGCATCAGGAGCCTTCGGATAACTGTAAATGGAGGCATTAAAATGTTTTTGATTAAGCTCAATATCACTAGGATGTTTTCTTTTTTGCATGAAAGCTGTAGTTGCATATCGATCTGCTAGGATAGAAATTTCAGCAGCCTCTTGATATTCAGAATTAGACACACTTCCAACCTCTCGAGGCCTGTGTTGAGAAACAATAGGTGCCTTCTGAATGAAGGCTTTCCGATAGATGGCGGTATCTAATTCACCAGCACTTGTACTCTGAACAGCTAAGAGCCTTCGAGAGATCTGAATCCTTTTTGGATTGGCTTGAGTATCATACTCTTCGCCAGAGGGCGCTGCTCGCAATCTTCTGTTGGTTTTTATAAGCGCACCTTTCTTGTCCTCCACATAGACACCCCTGTGTTTGTTGTGTTTCTCAGCAGCGTTTGTTATCGCACGTAAACCTCCACTGTTATTCTTTCCTGGTCCTCCATTGTTACTTGAAATTTCCTTGACGCTGTGTTCTGTTGCGTGCTCCTTGCCTTCGCTTCGCACTGTTTTCAGTAACTTGTTGTTATCGCTATCGTTCTTGGGCACAATTCCTCTCCTACCTTCAGTTACTTTGGTTGCAGCATCGCCACCAGAATGATTCTTGAGTGTCGTATGATACAGCAGGATGATGATTGTGATGGTCACCCCCAGCTGCTGGGTAGTGACGGACACCATCATGGTATCAGCGCTGACCTAATCCTCGAATCATACGCGTAGGATTATAGTCATACTGGAGGCAAACTTACGGGAGGATGCTAGAGGAGGTTTCAACGGCCGAGATTAGCTAACGGAGGGTCGAGCCTTCACCACCAACAATCTGTTTAGCACCGGTAAGACAGTTCGTTCTAATGTACACGAGAAATAATCTTGAATATCTTCCTAGCATTTTCTTATAGTTTTTTTCTTCTTGCTTACTCTCAAAATATTAAATAAAACGTAATATTTGACATATTATATCCTCAAAATTTCGTTACCGAGTTTCTAGAAAGTCTTATTTTCGGGTAGTTTTTTTTTTTCAAAATTAATGTAACCAATAAGGTACCATTAGAAAACAGACTGAGTGTGGTAAAGTGTGTTGGTAGAGTGACCTCGTCAGCAAACACACTCACTCTGTCTTGTTACGTTCACGTCATGGTCACCGCTCAGATGTGAAACTATAAAATATCGAGTCACTTTATGTTCTGGGGAGTACTGAAGTAGGTGAATACTGAGGCGTTTATATACTGAAGTAGGTGAATACTGAGGCGCTTATATACTGAAGTAGGTGAATACTGAGGCGCTTATATACTGAAGTAGGTGAATACGGAGGCGCTTATATACTGAAGTAGGTGAATACTGAGGCGCTTATATACTGAAGTAGGTGAATACTGAGGCGCTTATATACTGAAGTAGGTGAATACTGAGGCGCTTATATACTGAAGTAGGTGAATATTGAGGCGCTTATATACTGAAGTAAAGAGGAACTTAGCAAACCTTTGGCAAATCTTTTCAATATATCACTACAAACTGGCATAGTGCCAGACAAGTGGAAAAGGGCAAATGTAATACCTATTTACAAGGCAGGTGACAGGTCCTTAGCTTCGAACTATAGACCAATAAGCCTTACCTCCATAGTTGGTAAATTTATGGAATCAATAATTGCCGAGGCAATTCGTAGCCATCTTGAAAAGCATAAATTGATTAATGAATCTCAACACGGTTTTACAAAGGGGCGTTCATGTCTTACGAATTTACTAACTTTTTTCACTAAGGTGTTTGAGGAAGTAGATCATGGTAATGAATATGATATTGTGTATATGGACTTCAGTAAGGCTTTCGATAAAGTTCCACATCAGAGGCTACTGAGGAAACTTAAGGCACACGGAATAGGAGGAGAAATTTTTTCCTGGGTAGAGGCATGGTTGACTAATAGGCGGCAGAGAGTTTGCATAAATGGAGAGAAATCAGAATGGGGGCGTGTCTCAAGCGGTGTTCCACAGGGGTCAGTTTTGGGCCCCTGTTGTTTACAATTTACATAAACGACATAGATGAGGGAATAAATAGTAGCATAAGTAAATTTGCTGATGACACCAAAATAGGCCGTCCAATTCATTCAAACGAGGACATTAGAGCACTCCAGGATGATTTGAATAGACTGATGCAGTGGTCGGAGAAGTGGCAGATGCAGTTTAATGTAAACAAATGCAAAGTTCTAAATGTTGGGCAGGACAATAACCATGCCACATATAAGCTGAATAATGTAGATCTTATTACTTGTAATTGCGAGAAGGATTTAGGAGTTCTGGTTAGTAGTAATCTGAAGCCTAGACAACAGTGCATAAGTATTCGCAATAAAGCTAACAGAATCCTTGGCTTCATATCAAGAAGTATAAATAACAGAAGTCCTCAGGTTGTTCTTCAACTCTATATATCTTTGGTTAGGCCTCATTTAGATTATGCTGCACAGTTCTGGTCACCGTATTACAGAATGGATATAAATGCACTGGAAAACGTACAGAGGAGGATGACAAAGTTGATCCCATGTATCAGAAATCTTCCCTATGAGGATAGACTGAGGGCCCTGAATCTGCACTCTCTAGAAAGGCGTAGAATTAGGGGGATATGATTGAGGTGTACAAATGGAAAACAGGAATAAACAAAGGGGATGTAAATAGCGTGCTGAAAATATCCAACCAAGACAGGACTCGCAGCAATGGTTTCAAGTTGGAAAAGTTCAGATTCAGGAAGGATATAGGAAAGCACTGGTTTGGTAATAGAGTTGTGGATGAGTGGAACAAACTCCCGAGTACCGTCATAGATGCTAAGACGTTGTGTAGTTTTAAAAATAGGTTAGATAAATACATGAGTGGGTGTGGATGGGTGTGAGCTTGTACTAGGTCAGATGCAGTGCTCCTTCCTTAAGTGAATGTAACCTGACCTGTACTAATTCCTTAAGTGGAAGTGACCTGACCAGGTGGTCGGCTGGACAATTATATGAGTGGGTGCGGTTGGGTGTGAATTGGTCCTGACTAGGTTGTGCTACTAGGTCAGATGCAGTGCTCCTTCCTTAAGTGAATGTAACCTGACCTGGCTGGGTCGGGGCATTGGCTTAAGCCGTTGGAGATTTGGACCTGCCTCGCATGGGCCAGTAGGCCTGCTGCAGTGTTCCTTCTTTCTTATGTTCTTATGTTCTTAATACGGAGGCGCTTATATACTGAAGTAGGTGAATACTGAGGCGCTTATATACTGAAGTAGGTGAATACGGAGGCGCTTATACACTGAAGTAGGTGAATACTGAGGCGCTTATATACTGAAGTAGGTGAATACGGAGGTGCTTGCAGCGTTGTTTTAGACTCTGATTACTTCGAGGCGACGGAGGGGTTAAAAAGCCAAGCCAAGGAAACCAAGCAGTGTGCCTTGTTTCCACTGTGAGTCCCAAAGGATGCGAACCACAAACGGTTCCCCCAGCAGCAGCAGTTCCCCCAGCAGCAGCAGTTCCCCCAGCAGCAGCTGGATTAACAGCAACAGCAGCAGTTGTAAGATGATTCGCCCACAAGTCTCTCCCAGCCAGGGATGCCACCCACAACAGTCGACTAACACCCAGGCACCTATTTACTGCTGGGTGAACAAGAACATCAGCAGACGTAAGAAGACTCACCCACTCGTCTCTCCCAGCTCGTGGGGGAGGAGGTTCGAACCACTTACCACCAGGTGTACGACACAACTGGCCGCTGCGGTGAGCTGGCGTCCCGGGAGGCGATTTCCTGCGTCACTGGTCGTTTTTCCTTGTATTTACCAGTAGCTTTTTCCTGATCTCTGTTGCTCTCTGACATACCTGTCACAGATACTCGTATGTCAGAGTACAGATATATTACAGATGTTACAGATAATATTCAGTGATAACTATTTAAATTGTAGCTATGTGCTTTGAGGTTATTATTATTATTATTATTATTATTATTATTATTATTATTATTATTATTTTTATTTTTATTTTTTTATTATTATTATTATTATTATTATTATTATTATTATTATTACTATTATTATTATTATTATTATTATTATTATTATTGTTGTTGTTGTTTTTATTATTATTATTATTATTATTAGTAGTAGTAGTAGTAGTAGTAGTAGTAGTAGTAGTAGTAGTAGTAGTAGTATTTGCAATATATTTAATTGTATTTTGCTTGTTACATTATTAGTGATAAATAAAATTATTAATTATTATATCATTATTTTAGAGAAGTTATTATTACCACCAGAGTGTTCAATCAAGATTTTTTTTTATTTTAAATAAAAATAATATTCGAGTTGCTTATCAGGTCGCGTCAATACTTTAATGACGTAATTAATGTGTATTTAATGAGAGGGAGGGGGAGGGGGGGCGAATGTAAGAGGGACATAGGTTCACAACCGAGTCTGGCAACACTGTTAAGATCGGCATTTTTTTTTTTTTTGGTTACCATTGTTACTTCAGTCTTTCATGTATTATTCTTTTGTTAACGTCGTTGCTTGATTTTGTTATGGGGTTGATGGAGCAAGGGAGCGCCAGAAGCAACAGTCTGGTTGATCAGGCAATTAACGACACGGTTATTACTGCCTCTGAATTTATTGTACTCGGGAAGTACTCATCTTGAGGGGCGATCAGAGCGTTTCTGAGAAGGGTTAGATTCTTTTTACCTTTCTGAGGAGGATCAGATCCTTTTGAGGAGGATCAGATCCTCTTGAGGAGGATTACATCGTTTTTGAAAAGGATCAAATCCTCTTGAGAAAGATTAGATCTTTTTTATGAGGATTAGATTCTTTTGAGGAAGATAAGATCTTTTTTATGAGGATTAGATTCTTTTGAGGAAGATTAGATCCTCTTAAGCAGGGTTAGATCCTTTTTGATGAGATTGAGATTAACTTAAAGAGGTTTGGATCCTCCTGAAGATGTTTAGACTTAACGAGAGTTGAGGTACTCGTAAAGAGCATTAGATCCTCTTGAAGAACATCAGATCCTCATAAAAGGTCATCAGATTCTCTTTAAAGATCAGATCTTCTTGAGGAGCACCAGATCCTCTTGAGGAGCATCAGATCCTCTTGAGGAGTATCAGATCCTCTTGAAGAGCATCGGATCCTCTTAAAAGGTCATCAGGTTCTCTTAAAGAAGCATCAGATCCTCTTGAGGAGCATCAGATCCTCTTGAGGAGCATCAGATCCTCTTGAGGAGCATCAGATCCTCTTGAGGAGCATCAGATCCTCTTGAGGAGCATCAGATCCTCTTGAGGAGCATCAGATCCTCTTGAGGAGCATCAGATCCTCTTGAGGAGCATCAGATCCTCTTGAGGAGCATCAGATCCTCTTGAGGAGCATCAGATCCTCTTGAGGAGCATCAGATCCTTTTAAAAGAGCAACAGATCCTCTTAAAAGAGCATCAGATCCTCTTGAGGGAGACTGAATCTTCCTACTTAAAGGATAAGCATATGAGATCCAAGAGACCTCGACCGTCTCATTAAGAGGATCAAGTGCCCTCGTAGGAGCGCGTTTTAAGCTGGCGAAAGGTTCTTGATCCGAGGAAGCAGAGCTACCCGACCCCCCCGACCCCCTAGACACTGAATAACCCTCACTACGGGTTTAGCGCTTCCTCATGTTATGTCTTATTTTATTTGATCTTCGCAATTGAAAGATATCTTTGTGTGTGTGTGTATTAACCTATTTGTGGTTGCAGGGGTCGATTCACAGCTCCTGGCTTGACCTGAGCTAATCCAATGTAAAGGCAGCAGCACTCTGAGTACATGACCGGCTCTGGTATGAAGCCGTTTAAAACTAGGATATATATATATATATATATATATATATATATATATATATATATATATATATATATATATATATATATATATATATATATATATATATATATATATATATATAAAGGCTCATTAAAATCATCTAACCCAGACGAACCTAACTGAGGAGAGAGAAAGGTAGAAAATGGTTAAAAATTACGTGTGTGAGTGCATGGTCACTGGCACTAATTTGTTCGGCAGTGGCCGGTACCTTGGTACTCTAGACGAACGACTTTGGAATTTTTTAACCATCTATCTCTCTCTCTCTCTCTCTCTCTCTCTCTCATAAGTTAGGGTATTCTGGGGTAGATGAGTTTAATGAGCCCTTATATAGCCTAGTTGTTTAGAACGGCTTTATACCAGAGGCGGTCATGTGCTCTTAGAGTCCTTCTTCCTTCAAGATAGGCTAGCTCAGGTCAAATTAACCTGACATATTTAACGATTATCATGGTCATTATCATGGTTATTAGCATGGTCATGATCATGGTTATTAGCATGGTTATTATAATTTTAATGTCATTGTTATTGTCTTGGATGGTACTATTGTTCATTGTACTCGTAGTGGAAGTGGAGGGAAGCAGGAGGAGAGGAGAGGGAAGAAGAGGAGAGGGAAGGAGAGGAGAGGGAAGAAGAGGAGAGGGAAGAAGAGAGCCACTCCGTTATTGTTTTTACCGTGACGAATAAGGGTTAATCCCTGGGATTTTTGCCGATCCTGTCAGCCCTGAGTAATCCATCAGGGACCCCGTGGACCGTCAAGGGCCCCGTGGACCATCAGGGGCCCCGTGGACCGTCAAGAACCCCGTGGACCATCAGGGGCCCCGTGGACCATCAAGAACCCCGTGGACCGTCAGGGACCCCGTGACTCCAGAGGTCCTCTATATATAAATACACACAGGATATATACACTGAGAGGAGTGTATCTCGCAGTGTATATACACTGAGAGATTAATCCGTATTTAAAGTAATTAAATTATTCTTGACTAGTGGTGAGCAGGTGACGTCCAGCATTAATAACCCTGGTGTAGTCGATAGGCTTGAAACTCCATTAACCAGCCACCTGTGAAGGTGCCCCCGACATTGCTACCAGTGAGGTAGAGAAGGCTGGGCTTGTAGAACACGGGGATGATTCTCTGAACACGAAGTGAAAGTTTGTGGTGATGGTGGTAGTGTTGTTGATGGTGGTGGTGGTAGTGTTGTTGATGGTGGTGGTGGTAGTGTTGTTGATGGTGGTGGTGGTGGTAGTGTTGTTGATGGTGGTGGTGGTAGTGTTGTTGATGGTGATGGTGGTAGTGTTGTTGATGGTGATGGTGGTAGTGTTGTTGATGGTGGTGGTGGTAGTGTTGTTGATGGTGGTGCTGGTAGTGTTGTTGATGGTGGTGTGGTAGTGTTGGTGATGGTGTGGTGGTAGTGTTGTTGATGGTGTGGTGGTAGTGTTGTTGATGGTGGTGGTGGTGTGTTGTTGATGGTGGTGGTGGTGTGTTGTTGATAGTGGTGGTGGTAGTGTTGTTGATGGTAGTGTGGTAGTGTTGTTGATGGTGATGGTGGTAGTGTTGTTGATGGTGGTGGTGGTGGTAGTGTTGTTGATGGTGGTGGTGGTAGTGTTGTTGATGGTGGTGGTGGTAGTGTTGTTGATGGTGGTGGTGGTAGTGTTGTTGATGGTGGTGGTGGTAGTGTTGTTGATGGTGGTGGTGGTAGTGTTGTTGATGGTGGTGGTGGTAGTGTTGTTGATGGTGGTGGTGGTAGTGTTGTTGATGGTGGTGGTGGTAGTGTTGTTGATGGTGGTGGTGGTAGTGTTGTTGATGGTGGTGGTGGTAGTGTTGTTGATGGTGGTGGTGGTAGTGTTGTTGATGGTGGTGATGGTAGTGCTGTTGATAGTGGTGGTGGTAGTGTTGTTGATGGTGGTGGTGGTAGTGTTGTTGATGGAGTGAGAGATATGGGAGAAAGTGTAAAATAAACCCAGTGAGGAGCAGGGGTGCGGTGGGGACAATACGGGAGCACTGTATTAACATCCGGGGTCCCAGACTATTCAATATCTTACTAGAAGATATCAGAAACACGGCTGGAACCAGTGTAGAAGCCTTCAAGAGGAAACTGGACAAGTATCTTCATCGGGTGCTAGATCAACCAGGCTGTGATGAATATGGGGGGCAGCGGGCCTCCAGCAGCAACAGCCTGGTTGACCAGGCAAGCACCAGACGAGCCTGGCCCATGGCCGGGCTCAGAGAGTAGATAAACTCTCGAAACTCTTCAAAGGTATGGTGATGGTGGTAGTGTTGTTGATGGTGGTGGTGAATGTTAGTGGCATTAGTGCTGATAACAGGGTTATTGGTGGAGGTAGTGGTAGAAGGGGTGGTTATAGCTAGGGTAGTAGTTGTGGTAATGATAATGATAATGGTGGTGGCAGTAGTAGAGATAATAGTTGTTGAAGTAGTGGTAGCAGTGGTGATAGTAGTGGTGGTAGTAATTGAAGTGGTAGTGCTGGTAGTAGTGGTACTAGTGATAGTGGTGGTAGTAGTAGTAGTGGTAGTGGTGGTCTGCCTGGAGGAATTCCGGGATCAACGCCCCCGCGGCCCGGTTGATGACCAGGTTTCCTGGTGGATCAGGGTCTGATCAACGAGGCTGTTACTGCTGGCCGCACGTAGTCCAACGAACGAACCACAGTCTGGTTGATCTGGCACTGACTTTTGGTATCTGTCCAGCTCCCTCTTGAAGACAACCAGGGGTCTATTGGTAATGCCCCTTATTGCTTGTGGGAGGCTGTTGAACAGTCTTGGTCCCCGGACACTTATTGTGTTTTCTCTTAGTGTACCAGTGGCGCCCCTACTTTTCACTGGGGGTATGTTGCACCGTCTGCCAAGTTTTTGCTTTCTTAGGGAGTGATTTCTGTGTGCAGGTTAGGGACCAGTCCCTCCAGGATTTTCCAGGTGTAGATTATGATGTATCTCTCTCGCCTGCGCTCCAGTGAGTACAAGTCTAGTGCTTCCAAACGTTCCCAGTAGTTAAGGTGTTTGATGGAACTTATACGTGCAGTAAAGGTTCTCTGTACATTCTCTAGATCTGCAATTTCACCTGCCTTGAATGGGGATGTTAATGTACAGCAGTATTCTAGTCTAGAGAGAACAAGTGATTTAAAAAGGATCATCATTGGCTTGGCATCTCTTGTCTTGAATGTTCTCATTATCCATCCCATCAGTTTCCTCGCAGATGTGATAGTGGCATTGTTGTGGTCCTTGAAGGTGAGGTCTTCAGACATTACCACTCCCAGGTCCTTCACATTACTTTTCCGCTCTATTGTGTGATTAGAGTTTGTAATATACTTAGTCCTAGCTATTATTTCCTCCAGTTTTCCATAACGGAGTAGTTGGGATTTGTCTTCATTGAACATCATATTGTTCTCTGTTACCCATTGAAAAACTTGGTTAATATCTTCTTGTAGATTTGCCGTGTCCTCAATGGATGACACTCATGCAGATCCTAGTATCATCTGCAAAGGATGATACAGTGCTATGGTTTACATCTCTGTCTGTCTGATATGAGGAACAGGATAGGTGCGAGTACTGTGCCTTGTGGAACAGCAGCTTGCAATTTAACTCTGTTTACCACTACTCTTTGTGTTCGATTAGTTAGAAAGTTGAAGATCCATCTGCCTACTTTGCCAGTTATCCCTTTAGCACGTGGTAGTAGTGGTAATGGTAGTAATTGTGGTAGTAGTGGTAGGTGGTAGTAGTGGTGGTAGTAGTGGTGGTAGTAACGTCATAAAGAATGAATCAGTGTTGGTCCCAGATGCTTGTGTCATCACCACGCTCATCTGCAGCGCTCGTTCTCTCTCTCTCTCTCTCTCTCTCTCTCTCTCTCTCTCTCTCTCTCTCTCTCTCTCTCTCTCTCTCTCTCTCTCTCTCTCTCTCTCTCTCTCTCTCTCTCTCTCTCTCTCTCTCTCTCTCTCTCTCTCTCTCTCTCTCTCTCTCTCTCTCTCTCTCTCTCTGACCTAAACGAGGATATGGAGAAAATATATATATATATAAAACTGGTCAATTAGCCAGAACTCATCTAAAATTAAGTCTTTTCTAAAATTTTCTCATATACGTTTAAATATATATTTTTTTCATTTATGTTAATGTAAGAATTTATAATTTTGTACCAAGAGAAACTTTGAAAAAATACCTAACCTTATTACAACAAGCGCAATTTAATTTAGCCTAACCCAACTAAATATATTTTAGATACGTTAACATTAATTTAATAATAAACAAACACAATGAAATATATTTTTTTCGTTATGTTCAGAATGATTTTGGCGAAATTATTGCATACACAAATTTTCACTTGTCTTATATGGCAAGGTGAGCGTTGCTATTTAAGCCAAAATCGCAAGTTTTACCTAATCGGCACGACATATATATATATATATATATATATATATATATATATATATATATAATATATATATATATATATATATATATATATATATATATATATATATATATATATATATATATATATATATATATATATATATTAAGAACCCATGTTGTTTGCCGCTCATGGTGAGCGAAAACCACATGACGCTCTAACCCACAAGACCACGCAATCCTACAAGAATCAAGCATCCAGCAGAGCTAGATGTTTACCTTGATCCGAGGACATATGGTGGTGTGTGCCTCTGAGCTAATTTCATTGTACTCCTCGTTTGGTGTACTAGCCTCCACGATCAGTATTTTATATTACTGTGACCACGAACAAGTGGTATTGAATCAATAACAACACTGCGACTAGCCGAGGATTCGAACCCATGTTGTTTTGGCCCGCCTCATGGCTAGTACACCGAACGGGGAGTAGAATGAAATTAGCTCAGAGGCACCTACACCACCGTATGTCCTCGGATCAGGTAAAACATCTAGCTCTGCTGGATGCTTGATTCTTGTAGGATTTGGTGGTCCTGTGGTTAGAGCGTCATGTGGTTTTCGCTCACCATGAGGCGGCCAAAACAACATGGGTTAGAATCCTCGGCTAGTCGTAGTGTTGATATTGATTCAATACTACTTGTTCGTGGTCACAATATATATATATATATATATATATATATATATATATATATATATATATATATATATATATATATATATATATATATGCAAAAAGATCACAGTAAACATGTGATATCAAAATATGCAAGACAACCACTATGAAAAAATAGAAGAATTCCAAGCGCTTTCGTGATAATGTGAGTAGTCACGAAAGTGCTTATATAATAAGATCACAGTAAACAGGAGATATCGCAATATGCAGAACAACCGTGAAAAAATAGTGAACTTCCAAGCGCTTTCGTGATTTCTCACATTATTAAGGAACTGTAAAAATAAAAGATCAACAGAAAGGCATATAAGGACGAGATTACACCTCGTGGTCAACCTTAAAACACCTGATCCTTATATGATGATGTTGGTAGGTGGTCAAGGACCTGTCAAACACAGCTGATATTCTACCCAAGCTGACACACACGTGACATTGATGGATCTGGGACCACTTGCTAGTGATGGGTCTGGTGACCACGTGCTTGTGATGGGTCTGGTGACCACGTGCTAGTGATGGGTCTGGTGACCACGTGATATTGATGGGTCTGGTGACCACGTGCTAGTGATTGGTCTTTTGACCACGTGCTAGTGATGGGTCTGGTGACCACGTGCTAGTGATGGGTCTGGTGACCACGTGCTAGTGATGGGACTGGGACCACATGCTAGTAATGGGTCTGGGACCACGTGCTAGTGATAGGTCTGGTGACCACGTGATAGTGATGGGTCTCGTGACCACGTACTAGTAATGGGTCTGGGACCACGTGCTAGTGATAGGTCTGGTGACCACGTGCTAGTGATGGGTCTGGTGACCACGTGCTAGTGATGGGTCTGGTGACCACGTGCTAGTGATGGGTCTGGTGACCACGTGCTAGTGATGGGTCTGGTGACCACGTGCTATTGATGAGTCTGGTGACCACGTGCTATTGATGGGTCTGGTGACCACGTGCTAGCGATAGGTCTGGTGACCACGTGCTAGTGATGGGTCTGGTGACCACGTGCTAGTGATGGGTCTGGTGACCACGTGCTAGTAATGGGTCTGGGACCACGTGCTATTGATGGGTCTGGTGACCACGTGCTAGTGATGGGTCTGGTGACCACGTGCTAGTGATGGGTCTTGTGACCACGTGCTAGTGATGGGTCTGGTGACCACGTGCTAGTGATGGGACTGGGACCACGTGCTATTAATGGGTCTGGGACCACGTGCTAGTGATGGGTCTGGTGACCACGTGCTAGTGATGGGCCTGGTGACCACGTGCTAGTAATGGGTCTGGGACCACGTGCTAGTGATGGGTCTGGTGACCACGTGCTAGTGATGGGTCTGGTTACCACGTGCTAGTGATGGGTCTGGTGACCACGTGCTAGTGATGGGTCTGGTGACCACGTTCTAGTGATGAGTCTGGTGACCACGTGCTAGTGATGAGTCTGGTGACCACGTGCTAGTGATAAGTCTGGTGACCACGTGCTAGTGATGGGTCTGGTGACCACGTGCTAGTGATGGGTCTGGTGACCACGTGCTAGTGATGAGTCTGGTGACCACGTGCTAGTGATGGGTCTGGTGATCACGTGCTAGTGATGGGTCTGGTGACCACGTGCTAGTGATGGGTCTGGTGACCACGTGCTAGTGATGGGTCTGGTGACCACGTGCTAGTGATGGGTCTGGTGACCACGTGCTAGTGATGGGTCTGGTGACCACGTGCTAGTGATGGGTCTGGTGATCACGTGCTAGTGATGGGTCTGGTGACCACGTGCTAGTGATGGGTCTGGTGACCACGTGCTAGTGATGGGTCTGGTGACCACGTGCTAGTAATGGGTCTGGGACCGAGATCTGCTGATCCACATGTCTTAAGACTAGTTTTTGCTGTGTCTTAATGAGTTTTTCTTAGATGGGCAGATATATGGCGCTGAGAGATATCTCTCAGCGTTGCGACGCATCTCTCAGCGCTTGAAATGTATTTCTCAGCGCTGAGCGCATCTCTCAGCGCTTGAAATGCATTTCTCAGTATTTGATATGTATCTCTCAGCGCTGTGATGTATTTCGGCTGGGAGAAATTTCTCAGCGCTGAGACATGGAGATATGTCTGTAGTGTATGATGTAGTCTCTTAGAATACTCTGTATCTTGTATACTCTCTCTCTCTCTCTCTCTCTCTCTCTCTCTCTCTCTCTCTCTCTCTCTCTCTCTCTCTTTTCCCCCTCATCTCACCATCTCACACACTCACTTTCAAACGAATATTCTCTCACTAATATAGTCTCTCTCTCACTAACGACGTCACTTTCTCTCACTTTCAGATAGATATTCCCCTCACTCACACAGTCTCTCTCTCTCTCTCTTTCAGAAGAATGTTCCCTACGTTCCAGGTGCGTCTGCTAGGCATGGACCCTGGCAGTGATTACATGTTGATGATGGACTTCATACCCGTGGACGACAAGCGCTATAGATACGCCTTCCACAGGTACGTAGACCAGTGGACGACAAGCGCTATAGATACGCCTTCAACAGGTACGTAGACCAGAGGACGACAAGCGCTATAGATACGCCTTCCACAGGTACGTAGACCAGCGGACGACAAGCGCTATAGATACGCCTTCCACAGGTACGTAGACCAGCGGACGACAAGCGCTATAGATACGCCTTCCACAGGTACGTAGACCAGCGGACGACAAGCGCTATAGATACGCCTTCCACAGGTACGTAGACCAGAGGACGACAAGCGCTATAGATACGCCTTCCACAGGTACGTAGACCAGAGGACGACAAGCGCTATAGATACGCCTTGCACAGGTACGTAGACCAGCGGACGACAAGCGCTATAGATACGCCTTCCACAGGTACGTAGACCAGAGGACGACAAGCGCTATAGATACGCCTTCCACAGGTACGTAGACCAGAGGACGACAAGCGCTATAGATACGCCTTCAACAGGTACGTAGACCAGAGGACGACAAGCGCTATAGATACGCCTTCCACAGGTACGTAGACCAGCGGACGACAAGCGCTATAGATACGCCTTCCACAGGTACGTAGACCAGCGAACGACAAGCGCTATAGATAAGCCTTATACAGGTACGTAGACCAGCGGACGACAAGCGCTATAGATACGCCTTCCACAGGTACGTAGACCAGCGGACGACAAGCGCTATAGATACGCCTTCCACAGGTACGTAGACCAGTGGACGACAAGCGCTATAGATACGCCTTCCACAAGTACGTAGACCAGTGGACGACAAACGCTATAGATACGCCTTCCACAGGTACGTAGACCAGCGGACGACAAGCGCTATAGATACGCCTTCCACAGGTACGTAGACCAGAGGACGACAAGCGCTATAGATACGCCTTCAACAGGTACGTAGACCAGAGGACGACAAGCGCTATAGATACGCCTTCCACAGGTACGTAGATCAGCGGACGACAAGCGCTATAGATACGCCTTCCACAGGTACGTAGACCAGCGAACGACAAGCGCTATAGATACGCCTTATACAGGTACGTAGACCAGCGGACGACAAGCGCTATAGATACGCCTTCCACAGGTACGTAGACCAGCGGACGACAAGCGCTATAGATACGCCTTCCACAGGTACGTAGACCAGCGGACGACAAGCGCTATAGATACGCCTTCCACAGGTACGTAGACCAGCGGACGACAAGCGCTATAGATACGCCTTCCACAGGTACGTAGACCAGTGGACGACAAGCGCTATAGATACGCCTGCCACAGGTACGTAGACCAGTGGACGACAAGCGCTATAGATACGCCTTCCACAGGTACGTAGACCAGTGGTTCAGAGAACCCAAAAGTTGGTTAATTAGGCACATATGTAACATTTGGGTATCTTTATTATGAATAAAGATACGTAAGTGTTGTACATGTCTAATTTATGAGCCTGTCACAGGTAACTGCATATTCTTCCCTTACATTCACGGGAGTGGGAGGCTGTACATGGGTGCACATGGGAGTAGACGATAACACATGTGGGTGCATGGGGGGGATACAGATAGTAGAGGACATGAAAGTTGCAAAGTTGCAAGCCGAGACTATCTGTGGAGAACTATCTTACTTCGGCGTAGATTTAGGACTATCGTGTATTATTTGTATGTGTGAGAAGAACTATCTGTCTTTATTTAGATTAAGGATTATCGTATATCATCCGGGAGAATGAATGTGAAGAACTATCTGTCTTTTTGTCTACAATAAGAGCTATCGTGTATTATCAGGGCTTAAGAGTGAAGGACCTATGTATCTATACTAAGAGCTATCGTCTGTTAGGTGTGTGTGTATGTGTGTAATCCCCTCTTTTTCTTCATGGTTCCTCCTCCTCTCCTATATATACTGGTTCCCTCCTCTTCGTGTGTAAGTGTTACTAGGAAAAAGTCAGGTCGGACCGAAACGTCGTCATAAGGGTTACGCATGACGTTAGTGAGTGGGGGAAACGTAACTGAACATATTTTGAGCGAATGGCTTGTGAGTTGTAAGGCAGATTTTTTTTTAGGATTTTGCCACCGAAGTGGCTAGTTTGTTGTGCACTTCGTATCCATCCTGTGGAAGGTAGAGCAAGAGCATATGGATACGCAAAAGGCCTAGGAACTAGGCCCCAAAGGTTAACAGGAGTACATCTGGATTTATAGCTACAGTTCACTCATCTAAGGCAGTGTTTGTATTGTGTTATCTAACTGACTCATCTTCGTGATGAGGGTCATTAACGACTGTGGTGTCATCTCATCCAACAGCTCCTCCTGGATCGTAGCTGGCAAGGCTGACCCCAACTCGCCTCCGAGGATCCACGTCCATCCAGACTCACCCGCCAAGGGGGGACAGTGGATGAAGCAGGTGCTCTCCTTCGACAAGCTCAAGCTCACCAACAACCAGCTGGATGACAACGGCCACGTGAGTCACCACGTGGTTGTGACACGTATTGAACACCGCCACAAATTTTGATTGTGTTGGGGGGGGGGTAGTAGTTTTACCCAGTGTTAGAGACTTGCCAAGTGGTGACTTCATAAGAGAGAGAGAGAGAGAGAGAGAAAGAGATAATATAGTATATAAGGGAAAGCTTTAAACCCCTACGGGTCATAAAAGGTGGGAGGGGATAATGATAGACCATCATCTTGGGTATAAATAAGAGGATCCAGCGCCTGGTTACCACTCCACCTCCCTTAACAACTCCCACTTGTGTAGTTATTAACATACATGGCAGCATGTGTTGATAAATTATATACATGTGCAGCAAATGGGTATCTTTATTGACGAAACGTTTCGCCACACACTGGATTCATCAGTCCTATACAAAGTAGAATGGTGAAGATCAGAAGGAGTTTGAGGTAATCAGTCCCACAGCCTGAAGTCGATGTAACCATTCTACTTTGTATGGACTGATGAAGCCACTGTGGGGCGAAACGTTTCCTCAATAAAGATACCCAAGTGTTGCATACGTGTCTAATTTATCAACTTGTCGGTTCTCTGAACCATTTATCTGTAGTAACATGTACGTAAATTAGACACATGTGCAAAATCTGGGTATCTTTATTTGTTGACGTTTCGCCCATCCAGTGGCTTTATCAATACAAATTCAAGGACGTAATTAGCAAAGCCACTGGAGGGCGAAACGTCTACAGTAACGATACCCAGATGTTGTACATGTGTCTAATTCTCAATCAAAGTGAATTATTTTCCCCTCGTCTCATTCTCTCCTCGTCTCACTCCTCGTCTCACTCTTTCCTCGTCTCACTCCTCGTCTCACTCTCTCCTCGTCTCACTCTTCGTCTCACTCTCTCCTCGTCTCACTCTTCGTCTCACTCTCTCCTCGTCTCACTCTCTCCTCGTCTCACTCCTCGTCTCACTCTCTCCTCGTCTCACTCCTCGTCTCACTCTCTCCTCATCTCACTCTCTCCTCATCTCACTCTCTCCTCATCTCACTCACTCCTCGTCTCACTCCTCGTCTCACTCTCTCCTCATCTCACTCTCTCCTCATCTCACTCTCTCCTCATCTCACTCACTCCTCGTCTCACTCCTCATCTCACTCTCTCCTCATCTCACTCTCTCCTCATCTCACTCTCTCCTCATCTCACTCACTCCTCGTCTCACTCCTCGTCTCACTCTCTCCTCGTCTCACTCTTCGTCTCACTCTCTCCTCGTCTCACTCACTCCTCGTCTCACTCCTCGTCTCACTCCTCGTCTCACTCCTCGTCTCACTCTCGCTCCTCCTCGTCTCACTCCTCGTCTCACTCCTCGTCTCACTCCTCGTCTCCCTCTCTCCTCATCTCACTCACTCCTCGTCTCACTCTCTCCTCGTCTCACTCTTCGTCTCACTCTCTCCTCGTCTCACTCACTCCTCGTCTCACTCCTCGTCTCACTCCTCGTCTCTCTCCTCGTCTCACTCCTGGTCTCATCACTCTCCTCGTCTCACTCCTCGTCTCACTCACTCCTCGTCTCACTTCTGGTCTCACACTCTCCTCGTCTCACTCCTCGTCTCACTCTCTCTTCGTCTCACTCCTCGTCTCACTCCTCGTCTCACTCCTCGTCTCACTCACTCCTCGTCTCACTCCTGGTCTCACACTCTCCTCGTCTCACTCCTCGTCTCACTCTCTCCTCGTCTCACTCCTCGTCTCACTCCTCGTCTCACACTCTCCTCGTCTCACTCCTCGTCTCACTCTCTCCTCGTCTCACTCCTCATCTCACTCTCTCCTCGTCTCACTCCTCGTCTCACTCCTCGTCTCACACTCTCCTCGTCTCACTCCTCGTCTCACTCTCTCCTCGTCTCACTCCTCGTCTCAATCTCTCCTCGTCTCACTCCTCATCTCACTCTCTCCTCATCTCACTCACTCCTCGTCTCCCTCTCTCCTCATCTCACTCTCTCCCCTCGTCTCACTCCTCCTCGTCTCACTCTCTCCTCGTCTCACTCTCTCCTCATCTCACTCCTCCTCGTCTCACTCTCTCCTCATCTCACTCACTCCTCGTCTCACTCCTGTCTCACTCACTCCTCGTCTCACTCCTCGTCTCCCTCTCTCCTCATCTCACTCTCTCCTCGTCTCACTCCTCGTCTCACTCACTCCTCGTCTCACTCCTCGTCTCCCTCTCTCCTCATCTCACTCTCTCCTCATCTCACTCACTCCTCGTCTCACTCTCTCCTCATCTCCTCCTCCTCGTCTCACTCCTCGTCTCACTCACTCCTCGTCTCACTCCTCGTCTCCCTCTCTCCTCATCTCCTCACTCCTCGTCTCCTCCTCTCTCCTCCTCGTCTCACTCCTCGTCTCACCTCTCCTCGTCTCACTCTCGTCTCCTCTCTCCTCGTCTCCTCCTCGTCTCAATCTCTCCTCGTCTCACTCCTCATCTCCTCCTCCTCATCTCACTCACTCCTCGTCTCCCTCTCCTCATCTCACTCTCTCCTCGTCTCACTCACTCCTCATCTCACTCACTCCTCGTCTCACTCACTCCTCGTCTCCCTCTCTCCTCATCTCACTCTCTCCTCATCTCACTCACTCCTCGTCTCACTCCTCGTCTCACTCACTCCTCGTCTCCCCTGCACAGATCATCCTCAACTCCATGCACAGGTACCAGCCCAGGTTCCACGTCGTGTACGTCAACCCCAAGACTGAAGACGTGTCTGCCACCGAGAACTTCAGTACCTTCGTCTTCCCAGAGACCAGGTTTACTGCCGTCACTGCCTATCAGAACCACCGGGTGAGTGGTTTATCACAGTCTCACGTTGTTTACTAGTGGTTTATCACAGTTCCGCTTTGTTTATTAGTGGTTTATCACAGTTCCGCGTTGTTTACTAGTGGTTTATCACAGTTTCACGTTGTTTACTAGTGATTTATCACTGTTTCACGTTGTTTACTAGTGGTTTATCACAGGTTTACGTTGTTTACTAGTGGTTTATCACTGTTTCACGTTGTTTACTAGTGGTTTATCACTGTTTCACGTTGTTTACTAGTGGTTTATCACAGTTTTACGTTGTTTACTAGTGGTTTATCACTGTTTCACGTTGTTTACTAGTGGTTTATCACAGTTTTACGTTGTTTACTAGTGGTTTATCACTGTTTCACGTTGTTTACTAGTGGTTTATCACAGTTTTACGTTGTTTACTAGTGGTTTATCAGTCTCTCGTTGTTTACTAGTGATTTATCACAGCATCACATTGTCTACGTCACTACTGGTTAATTAATGGGGTTTGAAGTCTATCTGCTTCGCCAGGGTCACTAGGGCTGCAAGTCACCTGTTCACCACCAGTCAAGAATACTTTATTACCTCAAATATAGATTAATGTCAGCTCTCAGCGTATATAAACTGAGAGTTGTATATAACAGTGTATATAACTCTCAGTGTATATACACTGAGAGTTGTATATATCAGTGTATATAACTCTCAGTGTATATACACTGAGAGTTGTATGTAACAGTGTATATAACTCTCAGTTTATATACACTGAGAGTTAGGTCAGATTAGGAAATGTTAGGTTAAGTTAGATTAGCTTAGGTTACACTAGGTTAGGAATGGTCAAGTTAGGCTCGGTTGCCTCGGATCAGCTTACTGTGGCCGACGTAAATCTATAAAATGTCAAATTAACCACAGACAACCATAGTTAACCACATTTAACCACGTTTATCCTTCGTTTGTGTTCCCATCTTGAGTCACAGTCAAGATAAGATGATGTGCACTTGTGATGTGCATTTGCGATGTGCATCTGTGATGTGCGCCTGTGATGTGCACCAGTGATGTGCACTAGTGATGTAAACTTGTGATGTGCATTTGTAATGTGCACTTGTGATGTGCACTTGTGATGTGCGCCTGTGATGTGCACCTGTGATGTGCACTAGTTATGTGCACTTGTGATGTGCACTTGTGATGTGCATTTGCGATGTGCACCTGTGATGTGCACCAGTGATGTGCACTAGTGATGTGCACTAGTGATGTGCACTTGTAATTTGCATTTGTGATGTGCACTTGTGATGTGCACTTGTGATGTGTCCTGTGATCTGCACCTGTGATGTGCACTAGTGATGTGTACTAGTGATGTGCACTTGTGATGTGCACTTGTGATGTGAACTAGTGATGTGCACTTGTAATGTGCATTTGCGATGTGCACCTGTGATGTGCACTAGTGATGTGCACATGTGATGTGCACTTTTGATGTGCACTTCTGATGTGCGCTTGTGATGTGCACTTGTGACGTGCACTTGTGATGCGCGCCTGTGATGTGCACCTGTGATGTGCACCTGTGATGTGCGCTTGTGATGTGCGCCTGTGATGTGCGCAACACCATGTGTATATTTTGTGACGTATATGTGCGTGTAGATGTATATGTAAACATATATGTGACTGGTATATGACGTACATGTACGTGAAGACAGGTGTGTGACGTACATGTACTTGTATAGACAGGTGTGAGGCAAGTGTGTAACATGCACGTGTATGGAGAGGTGTATGGCAGGTGTGTGATGTATATGTATGTTCATAGACAGGTGTGAGGCAGGTGTGTGATGTATATGTAAGTGTATAGACAGGTGTGAGGCAAGTGTGTGACGTACATGTATGTTTGTAGACATATGTGTGATGTACATGCATGTGTGTAGACAGATGTGTGATGTACATGCATGTGTGTAGACAGATGTGTGATGTACATGTATATGTGTAGACAGATGTGTGATGTACATGTATGTGTGTAGACAGATATGTGATGTACATTTATTTGTGTAGACAGATGTGTGATGTACATGCATGTGTGTAGACAGATGTGTGATGTACATGCATGTGTGTAGACAGATGTGTGATGTACATGTATGTGTGTAGACAGATGTGTGATATACATGCATGTGTGTAGACAGATGTGTGATGTACATGTATGTGTGTAGACAGATGTTCGATGTACATCTATGTGTGTAAACAGATGTGTGATGTACATGCATGTGTGTAGACAGATGTGTGATGTACATGTATGTGTGTAGACAGATGTGTGATGTACATGCATGTGTGTAGACAGATGTGTGATGTACATGCATGTGTGTAGACAGATGTGTGATGTACATGCATGTGTGTAGACAGATGTGTGATGTACATGCATGTGTGAGACAGATGTGATGTACATGCATGTGTGTAGACAGATGTGTGATGTACATGCATGTGTGTAGACAGATGTGTGATGTACATGCATGTGTGTAGACAGATGTGTGATGTACATGCATGTGTGTAGACAGATGTGTGATGTACATGCATGTGTGTAGACAATTGTGTGACGTACATATACTTGTACAAACAGGTGTGAGGCAGGTGTGTGACTTACATGTACGTGTATAGAGAGGTGTGAGGCAGGTGTGTGTGCCCTCGCCTGACTGTGGTTGCCGGGGGTCGATTCACAGCTTCCTTCTCTAACCCCACAGATAACCCAGCTGAAGATCGCCAGCAACCCCTTTGCCAAGGGGTTCAGAGACTGTGACCCTGACGAGTGGTAAGTCTCCAACCCCCCTCCTTTCTCTTACCCCTTTTTTCTCACTCCTTTATTCTGTTTCCCTTTTGTTATCTCCTCCTTTCTACCCCCACCCCACTTTTTTCCCTCTTTCCTCTCAGCCTCTTTCTTTTCCTTCCTATTTTCTCTCTCTCTCTCTCTCTTCTCTCTCTCTCTCTCTCTCTCTCTCTCTCTCTCTCTTCTTTCCTCCTCTAATTCATTATTTCCTGTTCCTGTTTTATATATGCTGTTATTATTATTATTATTATTATTATTATTAATGTTATTATAATTATTATTATTATTATTATTATTATTATTTGCAATAATATATATATATATATATATATATATATATATATATATATATGTATGTGTATACACACACGTGAGCTTGTTGATGGTCTCCGTCAGTGTGGTTGAAGTACTGAACCAGCTGCAGCATCCCAACGCTGGAGGTGGAGCATCAACTTTACAGCAAAGAGCTGCAGCAGCAGCTGCTGTAGCAGCTGCTGGAGCAACAGGAGCCCAGCGTCAACAGCAGCAGCAGCAGCAGCAGCAACAACAGCAACAGCAGCAGCAGCAACAGCGACACCCAGCGGGGGTCCTGCCTTCCTATCTCGGCTACCAGCATCATTCCTCAAGCAAAGAAGGTAAGTCAATTTCATCTCCTGGATGTCTCACCCGTTCAAGACGCTGGCGGTGCCTTCCAAGACCATCTCGGTCTTAAGAATACTTCTCCTCTGAAGTGGTCTTCCCTGGGCTTGTTTGGTGGGGCTGAATAGTGTTTAGTTGAGTTTTACGGTCTTGCAATTGCTCTTGCTCGTTGATGCTGCATCTCGCCCGAACACTCACGTCAAGAATACTTTTATCTCTGAAGCAGAGATGATGGTAAACTCTCTTTGTGTATACAGTGAGAGATACACAGTGTTGTGTATCTCTCGCTGTTTGTCTCACACAGGAGCTCATACGTTTCTGTGTATATTTCCGGAGAGAGGAAACCCCCTTCCCAGTCGGTGTTTATAGACGGAGAGATACATACCTCTTAGTGTATATTCGCAGATACACATCTCTCGATATATATAAACAGAGATATACATACATCTATGTGTATACACATAGATGCATACCTCCGTGTATGCACAGACACACACACATACATCTCCGTGTATAGTCACTTCTGGGCGTAAATACACGGAGAGATGAATGACATTTGTGCAATATTTCTCCAGCCAGTGGCTTCTTCAGTTCAATACAGAGAAGAACAGAAAAAGACGAAGAGGAGTTTGAGGTAATCAGTCCCTCAGCCTGGAGTTGATGTTGCACAAGTGTCTCAGTCTTCAATTTGTCGGGTTTCTAAGTCATTTACAGCACACGGAGAGATACATGTCCTTCTGTGTATATGTACACAGAGATACACCTCAGTGTATATACACAGATATACACACACCTCTCAGCGCTACAGTATTCCAGCCTAGGAATAACAAGTGATTTCAAGAGGACCACAGATGGCTGGGCAAAACAGTTCTTGATCCAGTGTTGATACTAACAGTAGCGAGTTAGGAACACTGGTAGTGGAGGTGTTCCTGGCTGGTGCCTCTAAACTCTCTCATGCTAACACAGCCTTTATCTAGACCATTGTAAACACTGTGGAAGAGACACAGTACAGGCGCCCTCAGCGTAAACAACCAGAAGCTCTGGAGGCTGTTTGCTTGCTTGAAGTCTATCTCTCTATAACATCGTAATCGATAAAAATTACGGCACACCGCTGCTCACCACTTGTCGCGTGGGTCTTGGGAGAGATATATAGGAGGTCAAAGATACTCCTTGTTGGATGGTTACGGTATATTTACAGTAAGTGAAGGAGAGTCCAGCCACCCGTCTGTCTCGCCTGTAGGTCTAACGTTAGTGAGGGAGAGTGCCTATGAGAGGCTGTGCACATGCGCTGAGCCTCTGACGTCAGCAGGTACCGTGACGTCACCGCAAAGGGGCCAGCTGTATAAAAGGAGATACACACAAGTGTATATATGATACTGACACGACAGCTCGGCCATGTTATCGTATGACGTCTCGGCATACTATACAACTCTAAGACTGAACAGACAGGTGGTACTGGATGAATCTATACAATAGCAAACACATTATAACTTTGAACTGATCAAGATTAATCTTACTGCACTTCTTGAGTTAATGGTACTTAAGAGAAATTTAATGGATCTAGATATAACGGATTACATATAAATTACAATTTGCAAATTTGATCGATCAATCGATATGTATTCATACTCTTCGGCTTCTGAGGAAGAATAAAATTTACAGGGAAGAAGTTTTAACAGGAAAGATAAACTCGTGAACACGGGTTATATGTTAAAACTCAGAACTCAGAGAGAACTTGAACACACAACAATCTTGCTAGATACTGGAAATCTAATAACAAAACACACAGTCAATAATTCGGTTCTAAACTGGATTTTCTAATTTTCTATCTTTAGCTCACAACTATGATCACTTTCCTACTGGAGGAATGAACAACTCGGTTTTGATTAACTTATAATCACTTTCCTACTGGAGGAATAAACAGGCTGGTGGAGTGGATGGATCCTCCCGGTTGAAATAGTTAGCTCAATGACACAAAGTATGAGCAAAGGAGAATGGTTCTCACTATCTCTTACTGCAGGTAAGAATTACTCGACACACGACACTTTACTCTGCAAAGGCTTACTGTCAACTGGAAGGACACTATCTGGAACACGAGGGACAACAACTGGCACTCTAGTGAGTACACTAGCAACAGAAACGGCTTTCTGCAATTGCTTTTTGCATCAGCAGAGATGCTATAACTCATTCAAATAGTCTTTCTTCAACAAAGCGTCCCCCGGAAGGACTACTACTTGAACAACATTGCAAGGATAGACTCAGTACTCAAGGGGGGGACCCTCCGGACCCTAGGATTAACCCCTCTTGCAAAAATTGGGGGGAACCAGCAGGAGGACAGCGTTTGACCCCCTTAATAAGTAAAACACATATTCAAAAACTAATCTGAACTTCCCTTCCCATCACTCTGGAATTTTCTGATACAATGGAAAACAAACACATTTTTAAAGGGTGAGACTGTTTTCATTTAAGGGTATGAGG
>WNWK01004706.1:0-32500 GCA_009830355.1 Cherax destructor
GAGGTTATATTACAGCTTTATCATCATTAGTAAGGCCTCATCTAGATTACGCAGCTCAGTTTTGGTCTCCATATTACAGAATGGACATAAATTCGTTAGAAAACATTCAGCGTAGAATGACTAGGAATTAATACATAGCATTGAAATCTTCCTTACGAAGAAAGATTGAAGACCCTAAAATTACATTCACTTGTAAGACGTAGAATGAGGGAGACATGATCGAGGTATACAAGTGGAAAATGGGTTTTTCAAAGGGGATATAAATAAGGTCTTGAGGATATCTCTCAAAGAGAACCCGCAATAATGGATTCAAGTTAGATAAGTTTAGATTTAGAAAGGATATAGGAAAGTATTGGTTTGGAAATAGGGTAGTTGATGAGTGGAACAGTCTGCCTAGTAGGGTTATTGAAGCTAGGACCTTGGGTAGTTTCAAATTTAGGTTGGATAAATTCATGAGTGAGGGGTTGGTTTGAGTGGGACTCGCGCATGAGTGGGTAAATTGTAAAAAGCTTATTTCTTGGGTAGCATTGAAAATTTGGTTGAGCAAATATTCTGTTAGTGGGACGGATTGTGAAGGACCTGCCTAGTATGGGTAAACAGGCCTGCTGCAGTGCTCCTCCTTTCTTATGTTTCTTATGTTCTTATGTTCTTATTTCTTAGGTAGCATTGAAAATTAGGTTGAACAAATATTCTGTTAGTGGGATGGAATGTGAAGGACCTGCCTAGAATGGGCCAACAGGCCTGCGAGTGTTCTCCTTTCTTATGTTCTTATGTTCTTATGTAATGTGTCCAGCAGTACCTGGGAGTCGACCCCTGGTTAAGTAAGTCTATAATTTCTCATGTATTAGGATACATGAGTTGATACATTACACACATGCTCTATTCTACACTCACCATCACTACACTGCTACACTCACCGTCATTAGACACTATAATACACCTCACTGTTACTATTAAATTTCGTTCTCTTCCATATAAATAACTTCTATATTCACTTTCCATTATAAACTGAAAATTCTAAGATCACTATTTTTTCAGAATATTGATATATTAGTAAAATGGTGCATCAAGTGAGCTTTGAAGACTTATACCTTTGAAAAGTTTCGAGTTTCACTACTTCATTATTCGTAAGCTTGAGACTCATCAAAATGTCTTACAAGATGGCACTGCAAATTTGCTGTTTGTGGATGCTGGCAGTGGGAATTATTTTAGAAATATTGGGTTGTTATTATCAGTTCTTCGATCCATGGGTTCATGATTTAGAACAGGAGAGAAACGACCTTAGAAGACAGGTTGACCAAGCTACCGATGCTTGCCAGCCAATGTTCTCTATCTCAACTGTAGTTGATGTGTGGCGATTTGTGGTGACACTCCAGTACGAGAGACAAACACCGATGTCGACCTCCAGTTTGATCCAAGGTGGCTGCCCGTCATTGGTCGCGTCATCACCGCTTGTGAATGTTATAGGAAATCCAAAACCTTAAAACACCTCTTATTGAGGTTACATCACGGTGCCATGAGTGTTCCTCTACTCCCTTCACAATGACTGTGTTGTGTGTGCTCATCTCAATTACAATGAGTGCCATGGGACTGATCGCACCAGTCAAACTCTGGAGGAGAGGAACCAGTGATACACTGAAGATGGATATGGTAGCAAAGACAAAAACAAGCAAACGTAACAGACGTCACAGAAAAAATGTCTCGGAAAACTGACCACGACCAGACAGGATCAAAAGGCGAGCAAAAGAAGAGCAAAAGAAAATTAACGAGATAGAGACACTTGACGACACTGAACTAGCTTATAGGTTAACTGCCCTCCGAGGTGCATGTAACCAAAAGGCATATACAAAATAACTGACCCTAAGAAGGCAGAGCTAAATAAAAAGTCTGCGAACAAGGCCAAGGTGAAAAGTATCACTAATGGTAAAAACAAAAGACACAACCGTGTTTGTGTGTGAGTCCAATATTATTTAATGCAGAAGAAAATATTTATGTTTAGTGAATTATGATTTAGGAGTTTTATTTATAATTAGTTCCTTTGTTCACATTAAGATATTTTTGTTCATATTATGTTCTTGTGGAGTTATATATATTCCTTGTACTCGATAACATACATATTATTTAATTCATAAGAAACACTTGAGACGTAGAATTTTCTGTAATTCATTCAATCACTAATGTTTATATTTATATTACTGTGGAGAGGAAATGGGTTTGACAAATATGTTTGCTAGTGGGTAGTTTCAAATTTGGGTTGGATGGATTCATGAGTGAGAGGGGTTGGATTTGAGTGGGACTCGCAAGTGAGTGAATGGAATTGTCAAAGCTTGTTTCTTGGGTTGCATTGAAAATTGGGTTGAGCAAGTGTTCTGTTATTGGGACGGATTGTGAAGGACCTGCCTAGTATGGGCCAACAGGCCTGCTGCAGTGTTCCTCCTTTCTTATGTTCTTAATACATAGCATTAGAAATCTTCTTTACGAAGAAAGATTGAAGACCCTTAAATACATTCACTTGTAAGACGTAGAATGAGGGGAGACATGATCGAGGTATACAAGTGGAAAATGGGTATTAACAAAGGGGATATAAATAAGGTCTTGAGGATATCTCTCCAAGAGAGAACCCGCAATAATGGATTCAAGTTAGATAAGTTTAGATTTAGAAAGGATATAGGAAAGTATTGGTTTGGAAATAGGGTAGTTGATGAGTGGAACAGTCTGCCTAGTAGGGTTATTGAAGCTAGGACCTTGGGTAGTTTCAAATTTAGGTTGGATAAATTCATGAGTGAGAGGGGTTGGATTTGAGTGGGAATCGCACATGAGTAAATAGAATTATCAAAGCTTATTTCTTGGTTAGCATTGAAAATTAGATTGAGCAAGTGTTCTGTTAGTGGGACGGATTGTGAAGGACCTGCCTAGTATGGGCCAACAGGCCTGCTGCAGTGTTCCTCCTTTCTTATGTTCTTATGTTCTTAAGAATGAGGGGAGACATGATCGAGGTATATAAGTGGAAGATGGGTATTAATAAGGGGGATATAAATAAGGTCTTGAGGATATCTCTCCAAGAGAGAACCCGCAATAATGGATTCAAATTGGATAAGTTTAGATTTAGAAAGGATATAGGAAAGTATTGGTTTGGAAATAGGGTAGTTGATGAGTGGAACAGTCTGCCTAGTAGGGTTATTGAAGCTAGGACCTTGGGTAGTTTCAAATTTAGGTTGGATAAATTCATGAGTGAGAGGGGTTGGATTTGAGTGGGACTCGCACTTGAGTTAATAGAATCTTCAAAGTTTATTTCTTGGGTAGAATTGAAAATTAGGTTGGGCAATTATTCTGTTAGTGGGATGGATTGTGAAGGACCTGCCTAGTATGGGCCAACAGGCCTGCTGCAGTGTTCCTCCTTTCTTATGTTCTTATGTAATACATTGGGTAGTTTCAAATTTAGGTTGGATAAATTCATGAGTGAGAGGGTTGGTTTGAGTGGGACTTGCACATGAGTAAATAAGAACATAAGAAAGGAGGACACTGGAGCTGTCTAGGCTCCTGTCCATCCATACAGATTGCCAGCCAATTCTACAAGTCACTCAAATCAACGTCTCTCACTCATGAATTTATCCAACCAAGGTCCTAGCTTCAATGACCCTCATCAACTACCTATTTCCAAACGAATACTTTCATATATCCTTTCTAAATCTAAACTTATCATTTGAATCCATTATTGTGGTTTCTCTTTGGAGGATATCCTCAAGACATTATTTATATCCCTTTGTTAATACCCATTTTCCACTTATACCTCGATCAATCCATATCACTAACAGAATATTTGCTCAACCTAATTTTCAATGCTACCCAAGAAATAAGCTTTGATAATTCTATTTACTCATGTGCAAGTCCACACAAATCCAACGTCTCTCACTCATGAATTCATCCAACCTAAATTTGAAACTACCCAAGGTCCTAGCTTCAATAACCACTCATCAACTACCCTATTTCCAAACCAATACTTTCCTATATCCTTTCTAAATCTAAACTTATCTAATTTGAATCCATTATTGCGGGTTCTCTCTTGGAGAGATATCCTCAAGACTTTTTTTATATCCTTTTTCTTAATACCCATTTAAGAACATAAGAATGGAGGAACACTGCAGAAGGCCTACTGGCCCATACAAGGCAGGTCCTTATCAAAACCACCACTACCTAAGAATTTACTCCTGTACTCACGACACTAATCAAACCCAGCCCCTCCCACTCATATATTTGTCCAATCTCTTTTTAAAGCCACCCAAGGTCCTAGCCTCTATCACCCTACTCGGAAGATTGTTCCACGCATCTACAACTCTGTTCGAAAACCAGTACTTGCCTATGTCCTTTCTAAATCTAAATTTATCCAATTTAAATCCGTTATTTCTCGTTCTTACTTGGTTCGATATCCTCAGTATGGAAAAATAAACACATAAGCAGTATAATGTGATCCTTTATTGACAACGTTTCGCCCACGCAGTGGGCTTTATCGAGTCACAGACAGATCTACCTGGAAAATGAGCAACATGGAGATATATATAGGGTACAGTCAGGTGGAGAATGCTGGGTCAGGTGGAGAAAGCTGCATGTGAGTCTTAAAAGTAGTGTGATAGTTAAAAACATAGTGTGACTTAAAGGACCTGCAGTGTACCATTCTTGAGTTCTAGGTGGGATAGCGTTGAAGAAGTTTCTTGGCAATAGGTTCAGCTATGTTGTAGAAGCCGTTGTTCTGGTTGAAGTTGTTGGATATACAGATGAGTGATGATTCTAGGATTCTTCGGTATTGCGTGTTGTCTTCTCTGGCGATGAGTCTTGCGTTTCTGTAGTTGATTAAATGGTTGTGTAAATTTCGGTGTTGAACACAGGCATTTCTTGAGTCGTCAGATCTGCCTGCGTACTGGTGTTCTGAAATGCGTGTTTGTAGGTCTCTGGATGTTTCGCCAACGTATAATTTGCTGCAGCCATTACAAGGGATTGTGTATACCCCTGCCGTGGATTGAAGCATTTCTGTCTGTTACTGGTAATGTCCTTAATGGTGGTGGATGTGGAGGTGGATACTAGGAATGAGGTCTTAGAAAAAATGTTGGAAACTTGTTTGGAAATGGAGTTGGTGGGAAGGACTATGTATCTCTTCTCAGCAGTGTCTTCTCTGGGTGTGTTGAAGATGTTTAATGCCCGTCGTCTGCAGTCTCTAATGAAGTGACGAGGATAGTGAAGTTTGGAAAAAACTTGTTCAATGAGGGAGCATTCTTCTTCAAGGAACTCACTGCTGCAGATTCTGAGTGCGCGCAGGAAAAAGCCTAAAATTACACCACGTTTAATTTTGGTGTCGTGGTGAGTAGAAGTGGAGAAGATCGTGTTGATTGGTAGGTTTTCGATAGACTTTAAAACGAAGTTCATGTTCAGCTTTGCAGAGAAGAACATCAAGGAAAGGAAGAGTGTTGTCGACTTCTTCTTCTAGTGTAAACTGGATTGATGGCTCAACCTGGTTGAGTTCGTGTTGGAGAGCTTGAACGTTGAAGCGTCTGGGAGTTATGATGAGAATGTCGTCAACATAACGAAGCCAGGTGACAGAAGAGGGAATAATAGTGGAAAATCGCTCGGCTTCCAAATGTTCCATATATAGGTTCGCAAGGACGGCACTAAGTGGCGATCCCATGGGTAGTCCAAAAGTTTGCTGAAAGAGTTGGTTTTCGAAAAAGAAACATGTAAAGCCCACACATAGTTCAACAAGGTCGATGAAATCGCTGGCTGGAAGAGGACTACCCATGGGATCGCCACTAGTGCCGTCCTGCGAACCTATATGGAACATTTGGAAGCCGAGCGATTTTCCACTATTATTCCTCTTCTGTCACCTGGCTTCGTTATGTTGACGACATTCTCATCATAACTCCCAGACGCTTCAACGTTCAAGCTCTCAACACGAACTCAACCAGGTGAGCCATCAATCCAGTTTACACAGAAGAAGAGTCGACAACACTCTTCCTTTCCTTGATGTTCTTCTCTGCAAAGCTGACCATGAACTTCGTTTTAAAGTCTATCGAAAACCTACCAATCAACACGATCTTCTCCACTTCTACTCACCACGACACCAAAATTAAACGTGGTGTAATTATGGCTTTTCCTGCGCGCACTCAGAATCTGCAGCAGTGAGTTCCTTGAAGAAGAATGCTCCTCATTGAACAAGTTTTCCAAACTCACTATCCTCGTCACTCATTAGAGACTGCAGACGACGGGCATTAACATCTTCAACACACCCAGAGAAGACACTGCTGAGAAGAGTACATAGTCCTTCCCCACCAACTCCATTTCCAAACAAGTTTCCAACATTTTTCTAAGACCTCATTCCAGTATCCACTCCACATCCACCACCATTAAGGACATTACCAGTAACAGACAGGAAAAGCTTCAATCCACGGCAGGGATACACAATCCCTTGTAATGGCTGCAGCAAATTATACGTTGGCGAACATCCAGAGACCTACAAACACGCATTTCAGAACACCAGTACGCAGGCAGATCTGACGACTCAAGAAATGCCTGTGTTCAACACCGAAATTACACAACCATTTAATCAACTACAGAAACGCAAGACTCATCGCCAGAAAGACAACACGCAATACCGAAGAATCCTAGAATCATCACTCATCTGTATATCCAACAACTTCAACCAGAACAACGGCTTCTACAACATAGCTGAACCTATTGCCAAGAAACTTCTTCAACGCTATCCCACCTAGAACTCAAGAATGGTACACTGCAGGTCCTTTAAGTCACACTATGTTTTTAACTATCACACTACTTTTAAGACTCACATGCAGCTTTCTCCACCTGACCCAGCATTCTCCACCTGACTGTACCCTATATATATCTCCATGTTGCTCATTTTCCAGGTAGATCTGTCTGTGACTCGATAAAGCCCACTGCGTGGGCGAAATGTTGTCAATAAAGGATCACATTATACTGCTTATGTGTTTATTTTTCCATTGTGTCGGTATTTTATACCATTTATTTCCATCCTCAGTATTTTATTAATATCTCCTTTGTTTATGCCCATCATCCACTTGTACACCTCGATGATATCTCCCCTCTAGAATGATCAAAGTTTATTTCTTTGGTAGCATTGAAAATTGGGTTGAGCAAATATTATGTTAGTGGGATGGATTGTGAAGGACATGCCTAGTATGGGCCAACAGGCCTACTGCAGTGTTCCTCTTTTCTTATGTTCTTATGTTCTTAAAACAGGTTATGAATCTCCTCCTTGGGTCTCTAATAATATCGATTTTGGTTTCTCTGCTTTAGCTGAGAAAGCATTTTCTGATTTTCTTCATATTTTCAGCAATGGTGAATCCAATCTAAAAGGTTTGGATTATTAGTCGAGAGTTTTATTTAATAAACCGGCCATCGCCCACGGAGGTAGAGTAACTCCAAAATAAAACTCGTTTAGTGTCATGCATTCAATTGCCATAAGTTCTAAGATATCACAACTGAAATGATCCACCGAACTGCAACATTCTCACCTATCCTTCAGAGTGCAGCCACTGTACTTTCTACCTCTAGAACTCAAGTTCAGCTAGCTGGTTTTCCTGAATCCCTTCATAAATCTTACCTTGCTCACACTCCAACAGCACGGCTGAACACAAAACCCACATGCCTCAACTCCGATCTAACACGCTCATACAGGCCTCTTCGATGTTTTAGTCCAAGCACTCAAAGCGTCCCTCTACTCCCCATATCCTCCCAGCTACCTCTAATCCTTTCTAGGGCGACCCTTACCTCTCCTCCTAGCCATCCTAGAAATGTATATCCTAAGCATCTTGAACAATTTTGCTCTGTCCTCTACAAATGCCCAAACTCACCTCTTAACAACGCCTTCACAGCCATCTGAATTATACTTTCGGTAATCCCACACCTAACCTCCACGCTCTGAATTCTCTCCATAATACTCTCACCACAGATCGCAATTCAGTCCGAGATCACCCACTGCTTCTAACCTCCTCTTTGCTACAACAATTAAAACCCATGCTTCGCATTCATGTAACAGTGTTGGTACCACTATACTTTGGAAATAAATGGTATAAAATACCGACACAATGGAAAAATAAACACAGCAGTATAATGTGATCCTTTATTGACAACGTTTCGCCCACGCAGTGGGCTTTATCGAGTGACAGTCACAGTCACAGACTCGATAAAGCCCACTGCGTGGGCGAAACGTTGTCAATAAAGGATCACATTATACTGCTTATGTGTTTATTTTTCCACCACTATACTTTGGTGCATAACTCTCTTTTGCTTTCATAGATAATTTTTGGTTCCCACAGATGCCTTAGAGCTCATCCCAACTTTTTCCCCCGTGCTGTTCTGTGGTTAACATAGTCTTCCATGGTCCCGACCGACAACAGGTCCACTCCTAAATATCCGAACACATTTACTTCGTCCATGCTCCCTTTATCCAATCTTGTATCCAGTCTGTTCTTGCTAGATATTTTGTTGCCCTCATCACTTTCCTCTTTCCTATTCACTTTTAATTTCCTTCTTTTATTTACCCTACCCATTTCCTCCACCAACCACTCGTATATATTGGAAGAATAAGAAATAATTAAAGGGAAAGAGAATTAAACAAGAATAAGATAAGGAAAGTTCTAGGAGTAATAGGAAGAATGAGAGATAGATTTTGTTGGGGAAGAGGACAGTGTGTGGCAAGAAAGAAATCTGAGATGTGAAAAGTGAAGGTGACAAAGAGAATTAAGATAAGAAAGCGGAAATGCGAGACACCATTGAGACGGATGGTTAGACTTTCAAGAGTACGTAATAGATTGTTACCAGGGTTAATAAAGTGAGACTGTGTTTACATTTTGTGAGAAAGAAGGGTAAAAATCAACTATGGCTGTTATCACGAAAGTGAATATATATATATATATATATATATATATATATATATATATATATATATATATATATATATATATATATATATATATATATATATATATATATATATATATATATATATATATATAACAAAAGTACACAAGATCGTGAGAGAAGCAATGCGATAATGAGAGAGAGACTGCAGCAGAATGATCAAAGATGGAAACAGTGGCTGAAATAATTGCTGTACAAAATTATTATTATTATTATTGATACGTCATGCCGAATAAGTAAAATTGGTTAATTAGCAAGAATTCGTATAAAATTAAGTCCTTTCTAAAAAATTCTCTTGTACGTTTAAAGATATATTTTTCATTAATGTTAATGTAAAAACCAATAATTTTGTACCAAAAGAACCTTAGAAAACTTACCTAACCTAATTAAGTGCAACTTAATTTAGCCTAATCCAACTTAACATATTTTACTTAAGTTTACATTAATTTAATAATAAATAAATACATATATTTTTCTCGTGAGATTCAGAATGATTTTTGCGAAATTATTGCATAAACAAATTTTCGCTTGCCTTATTCGGCAAGAAAAGCGTTGCTATTCAAGCCAAAATCGCAAGTTTTACTTATTCGGCACGACTAAATATATATATATATATATATATATATATATATATATATATATATATATATATATATATATATATATATATATACGAAAAACAAACCACTGTGAGAAAATAGCGAAATTCCAGCGCTTTCGTGACTTCTCACATTATCAAAAACTATAAAAAACAGAACATCAACAGGAAGGCATACAAAGCGGCAAGACTACACATCACAATCACGTGATGTGTCGTCTTGCCCCTTTATATGCCTTCCTGTTGATGTTTTGTATTATATAGTTCCTTGATAACGTGAGAAGTCACGAAATCGCTTCGAATTCCGCTATTTTTTCACAGTAGTTGTGTTGCATATTGTGATATCATATCACCTGTTTACTGGGATCTGATCTTATTGCATACACACACACACACACACACACACACAAAGGTTTGCGACAAGGTTAGTTCCACAACTCAGGGGTCTGTCCTATGAAGAAAGGTTGAGGGAAATAGGACTAACAACACTGGAGGACAGAAGGGTTAGAGGAGACATGATAAAGACATACAAAATTCTGCGGGGAATCGACAAGGTGGATAGTGACAGAATGTTCAAGAGAGGGAACACAGAAACAAGGGGGCACAACTGGAAGATGAAGACTCAGATGAGTCAAAGGGATGTTAGGAAGCACTTCTTCAGCCATAGAGTAGTTAGGAAGTGGAATAGTCTAGCGAACGATATAGTGGAGGCGGGAACCATACATAATTTTAAGACAAGGTATGATAAAGCTCATGGAGCAGGAACAGCAGAGACCCAGTAGCGGGCAGAGAAGAGGCGGGGCCAGGAGATGAGTCTCGACCCCTGCAACCACAATTAGGTGAGTACAATTAGGTGAGTACGCACACACACACACACACACAATATATATATATATATATATATATATATATATATATATATATATATATATATATATATATATATATATATATACTATTTTTAAATTTGTGTGTGTGTGTGTGTGTGTTGTCTGTGTGGGGAGAGAGAGAGAGGAAATGAATGATAAATACCAGGAAATTGCATCAGAATTTAGAAAAACGCGAAACTGAAAATTATTGCTGTGAAGATAAACAATGAGGTTCATTTGCCAAACAGTTTCATTACCGAATTTTTAGAAACGTTGGAATACATTATACATTCGTTTTCTGCACGTTTTGCCAAAGTTATTTGTATATAATTTTATAATTTGCAGTATCAGTAAAATAACAGTGAATAAGATGAAACGTTAGTAAACAATGAACACACACACACACACACACACACACACACAACACATCCATCAACATATTAGAAAAAAAACAGAGTAAGAGGAAGTGACCTAAGTGATAAATGATGCAACAAGAGTGACACACAATTAATCAACAGAGTCCGAAGAGGAAACATCAGACTGTCAACAATGTGGAAAGATATATAAACATGGCGGTGGTGGCAGCATCAACCAACAGGGGTGATGCTAGTAGTGGTAGTGCTGGTAGCGCTGGTTGTGGTAGTGGTATCTGTAGTAATAACTGTGACAGACAGCTGACGCAGTATTGGTTGTGTCACTAAAGGCAACACAAGAACAACGTGTTGCAGATTAAGACATATTTTCTGTTTTAAATAAATTGAGAACAACATAAAACACTGCAGAGGCTCGCATGACAATGGAGATGTTATTGGATATGTGTGTGTATGTACTCACCTTTTTGTGGTCGCAGGGGTCGAGTCACAGCTCCTGTGTGTGTGTGTGTGTACGCGCGCGTACGTGATGTACACACACACACACACACACACACACACACACACATATATATATATATATACATACATACATAGGCCGTTTCCCCCCGACGCAAGTTGACCCGAAAGAAAAAACGCTTTCATCATCACTCACTCCATCACTGTCTTGCCAGAGGCGTGCCTACACTACAGTTCAAAAACTGCCACATATCTCCAACCTTCCTCCAGAGCGCAGGTACTGACGAGAGAGAGAGAGAGAGAGAGAGAGAGAGAGAGAGAGAGAGAGAGAGAGAGAGAGAGAGAGAGAGAAGAGAGAGAGAGAGTGAATGAACGAGCGTGTTTAAAAGTACTTTTATCTGCAGGAACATAGCTTTGATAGTGGTTTCCCTTCTTCAGTTAAGTTATTATAAAATTTTAAATTTCTAATGGTTGTAGCTCGTACTACTACTTAAGTTCCATTGATATTCCACTCAGAAGAAAAAAAAATGTAGACGCTGTTGGAGGTACTCTGAAGTTTTTATGCTTTCATGTTCCTTTGTGACCTTGTATATGGTTGTCATGTCAACTTTTTTCCTCCTAGCTTCACCGTAACTTTTTTTTCCCCCTCTGATAGCTGCATGTTCCAGTTTTGACCAGACGTGTCGTAAATACCTTTTTAACATTGTTTCATCGATTTATTTAAAAATCTTAGTTTTAATTGGATAGTGTAGCATATGAGTTTTTCACAATTTCATTAACACGAACTTCTAGTGACTTAATATTAACTACTCGATCCCTCTGATTATCTCAATATTTAGTTACACAACTCTTATTCATGTGGCCTTCTCTTTTTTCCATTTTCATTACTTGGCAATTATCTACATTAAAATTCAACACTGACCTATCACTCTATTTGCTCAATTTATAAAAGTTATTCTTTAGTTATTTAGTCTTCATTTTTCAATCATGTGCAGACTTGTTCATTTAGATGTTTCTTCTCGTAAGTCATTTAAGCAAATTAAAATTATCATTATAGGAGGTACAGGTCCTATTCATCCCATTGGTGACTCCCCCCCCCCCAGCACATTTTTCCACTTGTAACTCGCTATATTTTCTTAAACAGTTTATCATTCATTTGTAACAGTTTGTATATTTTATCTAAAAAAAATAGTTTTTCAGAAAATCCTTGAAAATGCCTTAAATCGTCAAAAAATGCAATAAAATAACGTTTTATTGCATTATACTCCTCATATATTTTACAATTTTCAAATTATCCTGTCATGGTAACTCTATCACGATCCTCCTTAGTCCAGGTAAATACAGCCATCTCATGCTTTTCGTTCTTGAACAGTTTCCATAACATTGTCGTAATACCTTAAGAGATTTCATATGCATGCATCTGCAGACAGAAAACCCGAGTTTGTTTACCAGGTAAAACTTTATTGCTCTCCGAGTATTTTGTCCACTTTCCTCTAATGGCTCTTTCCAATATTTTTACAACACATGTCAGCTACAAGTTAAAATGGTCTCTTCCCTGTCTCCCTTTTTAAATATTGGCACAATGTGTGCCATCTTCCATCTGGCTGTAAATTTACCCTCTTTTAGTGAAATCCTGAAAATTATCTGAAGTGGATGGCATGACTCTTTTGAACATTCTTGTAAAGCTGAGTGATAGCTCACCTGGCCCTACTTTTTTATCCAATAGTATTTATTTGCTTTAACTTTTATTGTTTCGATATCTTCCATTTTTATCTGTTTGGGATTCAGATCATTTACATTTAAAAAATATTTTACAAACACATTCTGAAACATCTTCAGTGAGTTGGTCGTGAATATTCGTATTTTGTCTCTAATATTTAGTTTATTTTTTACAAATTTTAAATTAAAATTAGATTATAATCTTGCTGTTTTTTATATTTCATTTTCACTTTCTCTTCTTACGTGTGTGTGTGTGTGTGTGTGTGTGTGTGTGTGTGTGTATGCGAGTGGGCGCATCTTCCGGGAAGCAAATTTAATGGGTGTAACGGATGACTTATTTCCGGGTCTTTTCCTGGAGAATTAAGGAAAGTCATTTTCCGACGTACTGGATGATCTGTACAGATAGCATCGCTCACCAACCTGAACGAATTCGGTACTTTTCACAAATGTAATAATAATAATCATTATAATAATGATATATTCATAGCCAGGATCTAAGGGTAACACACTTCTTTTTTTTACAAAAAAAGTGAAAAATATTCAATATGCATCGGAGACATTTGATCCCAGGAGGCGGTCAGCAGTGGCAGCACCTTTATTCTGAATGAGAACTATGTCTCACTGTTCCACTGTAATGCGCTGCTTTATAGTCAAATAAATTACTCTGCAATGCATTTCGGTGCACTGAATTTCAGTGTAGTTGTATTATAGTGCAACAGTGAAACATTGCAGAAACATAAGTACTGAAAGGATGGGTTGTACTCTCTGGAGGATGGGTTGTACTCTCTGGAGGATGGGTTGTACTCTCTGGAGGATGGGTTGTACTCTCTGGAGGATGGGTTGTACTCTCTGGAGGATGGGTTGTACTCTCTGGAGGATGGGTTGTACTCTCTGGAGGATAGGTTGTACTCTCTGGAGGATGGATTACACTATCTGGAGGATGGGCTGCACTGTCTGGAGGATGGGCTGCACTATCTGGAGGATGGGCTGCACTATCTGGAGGATGGGCTGCACTATCTGGAGGATGGGCTGCACTATCTGGAGGATGGGCTGCACTATCTGGAGGATGGGCTGCAGTATCTGGAGGATGGGCTACACTATTTGGAGGATGGGCTACACTATCTGGAGGATGGGCTGCACTGTCTGGAGGATGGGCTGCACTGTTTTGAGGATGGGCTGCACTGTCTGGAGGATTGGCTGCACTCTCTGGAGGATTGGCTGCACTGTCTGGAGGATGGGCTACACTGTCTGGAGGATAGGCTGCACTATCTGGAGGTTGGGCTGCAGTATCTAGAGAATGGGCTGCACTATCTGGAGGATGGGCTGCACTATCTGGAGGATGGGCTTCACTATCTGGAGGATGGGCTTCACTATCTGGAGGATGGGCTGCACTATCTGGAGGATGGGCTGCACTATCTGGAGGATGGGCTGCACTATCTGGAGGATGGGCTGCACTATCTGGAGGATGGGCCGCACTGTCTGGAGGATGGGCCGCACTGTCTGGAGGATGGGCTGCACTGTGTGGAGGATGGGCTGCACTGTCTGGAGGATGGGCGCACTGTCTGGAGGATGGGCTGCACTGTGTGGAGGATGGGCTGCACTGTCTGGAGGATGGGTTGCATTATCTCAAGGATTAAAGCACTGTCTGGAATGAGAAAAGTGAACGGTGGAGAGAGGGATTTAATCCCCCCGAATGATGCCTTCATGCTGGTGAACTGTTCTTGATGCAGGAAAATGTGGAAACCCTCCCCTTCCTCGGATGGAACCTGATTACCTCCCATTTTTTTTTTTGGATAAATGTGCTTGTCTTTTTTTTCAATGAACGAACGGCAATTGTTAAGTCACAAGATAACTTTTTTCCCGATCTTAGGGTTGAAGATTTTAATGTAAATTTGTTATATAGGTTTTGGCAGGGGGGGAGCAAAGTGGAGATTTTGTTAAAACAGATGAAGGTGTTTTTTTGAAGCGAAAAAAATGTGCTTGGAATTTAAAAAGCTATATTTTTCAGATACAGCGATTTTTAGGATCGAGCGCGGAGAGAGAGAGAGAGAGAGAGAGAGAGAGAGAGAGAGAGAGAGAGAGAGAGAGAGAGAGAGAGGAAGGAAGGAAGGAAGGAAGGAAAGTGTTTGAAAGCATAAAGAGGGTTTGAGAGAAATGAATTTTTTTGAAAGAAGAGAATAGAATGAGAGGTGTTTGAAAGCATTGAGAAATATTTCACAGCGGATAGAGAGACTTTTGTAACCATAAAGAATAATTGGAAAGGAGAGAGTGAGAGGTGGAAGCAGACAGAGACGTCGAAAAGCCAACAGAGGTGTTTGAAAGGAGAGATGTTAGAAAAGAGAGAGGAATGTTTTTAGCAAAGAGATATTTAAAACCTGAGAGAGAGAGAGAGAGGGAGAGAGGGAGAGGGAGAGAGAGAGAGGGAGAGAGAGAGAGAGGGAGGAGGGAGAGAGGGAGAGAGAGAGAGGGAGGAGGGAAGGAGAGTGAGTGAATGAGTTTGAGAGCAGAGAGTGAAGTGTTGGAAACCAGTGAGGAAGATAATCCAGACGAAACAACTTGAAGTATATTGGAGGAGGGAACAGGTTTGGAGGTGACAAGTAACATTGTGCGTCATTCCTACAACGAGATACATTCGCAGATGAACTTTAGATGCTTAAGTAACCCGGAACATCGAAAGATATCGTAGCCGGCTACGTGGAGGTGCATTGAAGACTGTGTACGAACACTCATATTTCAATTGTACCCCTCAAGGGAGGTTCCTAGGTGCTTACAAGGGGCTCTTGATCTAGGGAATTGGATCTATGCTCCAATTTCCTGAATTAAACCTGAATGTCTTCCAATTCCCCCGCAAGCGCTGTATTATTCCTATGGGTTTAGTGATTCCCATGACAATAATAGTAATTTCAATGGCACATAATACCGACAAGACGAGTTGCAAATAGATGTGTATAAAACCTGGGTATCTCTATTTTGAAGACGTTTCGCCCAACAGTGGGTTTTTACAGTCAATAAAGAGGCGATATACTAGAACAGTTAGAGAAGTAACAGTGCCTCGGGTGTTTGGACTGAGAACAGCAAGGTGTTACTGAGGGAAACCAGGTAGTTGTGACTGAGCCACACCAGGGAGGTGTGTGTGGGATTTTTCTGGTGTAGTTCGTAGGTGTGTTGACACTGCCGGGTGTGTGTGTGTGTGTGTGTGTGTGTGTGTGTGTGTGGTGTGTGTGTGTGTGTGTGTGTGTGTGTGTGTGTGTGTGTGTGTGTGTGTGTGTGTGTGCGTGTGTGAGCTGAGATTACCAGGCTGAGGCCAAACATGTAATTGAAAGTTTCGAATGGCGAGGATGAGGAAGAGGAGTAGGAGGAGAACATGGCTGAAGAAGGGGGAGTAAAAAGAAAAGGTGGAATAGGCAGGGAACGAAAAGGAGGGCAAAGAGAGGCAGGGGTAAGTAACTAGACTTGAAGAGAGAGGAGAAAAAACATTTGTTACAAGAAATAATAGTGAATATAAGACCAAGTCTATATTTTATTCAATTATTATGAATATTATTATTATTATTTATTATCAAAGCCAAGCGTAAAACTATCTGTGATCCTGATTTTTCAATTTGCTAATTGTTTGGATTAATTATAATTTATTTTTTTATAACAAGAAAGCTACAAACCCGTTAGTCATACAACGCCTGAAGAATGGGAGGGGTGGAGGATAATAAGGTCTGATCCGAGGAAGTGAAGGATTGCAAAGATAAAGTTAACACCGTTAATTCACCTTGTTACGGGTTTATAGGTCCGCTGAGAGTTTACGACCGTCCAGGTCGGACCGAAACGTCGTCACAGGTTTCTTTTATGTGCGAGTTATCTGTGTATTCACTTGATTACTGTAGAGTCAAAAAAGGCGTAATTGTTTGTATTGTAAGTGGATAATATAACCTTCAGAGAGAGAGCCAACCTGGTCACAAAGCTGGCAGCCAGAGTAACGCCTCCGTCTCAACACTAGCGGACGGAGGCCAGAGCCACCACCACCACCACTCCTTGCGTTAACTCTCCACTTAAATATAGAAGCCTTGTGATGGGTTTCAATGGACACTAGACACTCAACAAAGCAATCAATCTCAGTGGGTTGGCATAAATGCACGTATTGGTCTTTTGAAAATCCAAAAACTCATGTGAATGCACCGGGACTTGTGATGTGGTACGTCATATTGGCGTAATATGGGACTTTACTTCACTTATGAGACAGTGACGGGTAGTGAGTACCTCAACTTGAGGTACCCGTTTGGTCTGATATTCGTCGGCTGCGTTGAAACGAGGAAATTGATCAACACGAGGCAGAACACATTTCCATTGTGATGTCAGTGACTATATTAAAGATAAATTTCAGGACCGGTGGAAAAACAGGAGAGGTTTTAAATACTACTCCTTCCATACCCAATCCCCAAGTCCATTTTTTTCTGCTGGCGTAAAATGAAAGATTCGTGCTCAGTACGAAACCAACAATGCTCCATGAACTTGTATGTACGTGCTGTTGCAGTGTGAGTTCGGGATTCGGGGAAACCAGTTAGCCGGACTTGAGTCCTGGAGGTGGGAAGTACAATGACTGTATTCTGAAAGATGGTGGGGGGTGAAGAAGTTGCTGTTTGGAAGATCATCTGAACTCTGATGTCGGCGCCCTTCCGGCGAGACAATGACTGAATGAGTGAGAGTGACAGCTTTCCTTGGTCATGTCACTCTATCTCCATGGAAGACGGCCGGGGCGTTAAAAAAAAATTTCTTTATATTAGACAAAATATTGACTATTTCTGAATTAAATAAAAATGTTTAAATGAATATGTACCTTTGGAATACTCTTAGTAAGTACCTATTTAAAGTGCCAGAAGCAGAGTTATGCTCGTGGTGCCACGTCTTCGATACTCGGTTCATCATACATTTATTTTTAAATTATCTTTGGTTGCAGCACTTACTATTTTCACCTTTAATGCATTCCACTGGTCAACCATTCTGGTTGAGAAGAAAAATTTATTTTATGCTTCCGATTTCACTTTTTTTTTCTAAATTTCCAACTATGGACTCTTGTTATTACTGTTGCAGCTACAAAGAAATCTTTACCTATTTTTTGAAGTCCTTTCAAAATCTTACTTAAGGTTATGTTTCCTCTTTTCCTTCTATCAGCTAACATTGGCATCTTATAAACACCTTCCTCAACATTTCATCATCCATATTTTTATTAGCTCTTTTATAGTTTGCCAGTGTAACATACGAGTCTCCCCCGAGTAACGAACAAAATTCCTTCCAGAACCCTGCTCAAGTGCCATTACCGAACGAATTTACTCCCTTAAGAAATAATGTCAAGTAGGTTAGTCCATTTCAGACCCCCAAAAATATACTTACAAAAGCACTTACAACATTATACTACTTAAATAATTGTACGATTTACGGGGTGTTCGTAACTAGGGGGTACACTGTATATCACCTTCCGGCGACATCCTTTAGTTAATAATAATTCCAAGAATTCTTTCTTTATCTGATACTTTCAGAATTTTGTTAGTCTTCATGTGGCCTCATTAAGCTTTAACTCATTTCTATTACATAGTATTCATCCACATCATATGTCATCTTCCGTCTATTACTGAAGATTCTCAATATATCCCGATCTTTTAAAGATTTGCAGCTTTTTTTGTTTTTAATTTTGCATCAGCTGCATACATATTCAAATATTTATTTTAAACTTTCTAATAAATAATTTACATAAAAATCATCAACATTATTGAGGTAAGTAGAGACCCTTGTAGCACCCAACATGTGACGTCTCCTCATGAAGGTGTTCTTCCTCTCGAAAAGTCTCTCATTCACTGTAATAATTTATCTGTAATTACTCCTACATTTTGCAGTTTCCAGATTAGTCTTTCATAGGTAACTCTTTCACAAGCTTTCTTTAAGTCTTGGTAAATACAGTCTGCCCATTCATTTCTTTCTTGAATAATTTCCATAACTTTGTCATAATAACTTAAACTTGATATAATTTAATGTGCAGACCGTAAACTAGATTGTTTGCCATACATACATACATATACACACACACATACACACACACACATACACACACACACACAACCCCACACACACACACACACACACACACACACACACACACACACACACACACACACAATATATATATATATATATAATGTGCCGAATAGGTAAAACTTGCGATTTTTGGCTTAAATAGCAACGCAATTTTGCCGAATAAGGCAAGCGAAAATTTGTGTATGCAATTATTTCGCAAAAACCATTCTGAACTTAACAAAAAAAAATTATTTGTGTTTGATTATTATTAAATTATTGTAAACTTATCTCAAATATATTTAGTTGGATTAGGCTAAATTAAATTGCGCTTGTTGTAATAAAGTTAGGTAAGTTTTCTAAAGTTCTTTTGGTACAAAATTATTAATTTTTACATTACCATAAATGAAAAATATATCTTTAGACGCATAAGATAAATTTTTAGAAAGGACTTAATTTTATCCGAGGAGAACAGATGTCAGCCACTTTATTCTGGGGATAAAAATGACTGTGCCTGATTTGTTGTGTTGGGAGTGAAGAATCTGTTTCTAGACGCTGATAAGACTATAACTACCAATCCAGACGGGATAAGACTGGTTGTTAAAAGAACACGCAGGCGAGTTAAATTAACCACTTTGGAAAGTTCTAGGATTTCACTACAGGAAGGTAAATTAGCATACATATGGATGATGGCACATACTCTGCCTATATTTAAAAATGGTGACTTGGAAGACCATTTAAAAGATAATTATATAACAAATGTTGTAAAATTATCGTATACGAAAAAAGAAAGTTTCCAAAAGTTAAGAGGAGAAAAATGGTTCTAGCCCCAAAGGTAACATAACCCGGATTGAGACGTAAGGGGCACACGTCAGCCTCACCATATATCCAAGTCACGTTATTGAGCCGCTCTCGCTGCCAAGGCTTGGCCTCAAGATTTGCATAGCCTGACTTCAGCCAAGGAAACGATGAAGCCAGCAGAGTTTAATGCTAGGATTCCCAACACGACAGGTGTAGCTGGATCTTAGAACACGACAGATGTAGCTGGATCTTAGAACACGACAGATGTAGCTGGATCTTAGAACACGACAGATGTAGCTGGATCTTAGAACACGACAGATGTAGCTGGATCTTAGAACACGACAGATGTAGCTGGATCTTAGAACACGACAAGTGTAGCTGGATCTTAGAACACGACAGATGTAGCTGGATCTTAGAACACGACAGATGTAGCTGGATCTTAGAACACGACAAGTGTAGCTGGATCTTAGAACACGACAGATGTAGCTGGATCTTAGAACACGACAAATGTAGCTGGATCTTAGAACACGACAAGTGTAGCTGGATCTTAGAACACGACAAGTGTAGCTGGATCTTAGAACATGACAAGTGAAGCTGGATCTTAGAACATGACAAGTGTAGCTGGATCTTAGAACACGACAAGTGTAGCTGGATCTTAGAACACGACAAGTGTAGCTGGATCTTAGAACACGACAAGTGTAGCTGGATCTTAGAACACGACAAATGTAGCTGGATCTTAGAACACGACAAGTGTAGCTGAATCTTAGAACACGACAAGTGTAGCTGGATCTTAGAACACGACAAGTGAAGCTGGATCTTAGAACACAACAAGTGTAGCTGGATCTTAGAACACGAAAGTGTGCAGGATCTAGCACGACAAGTGTAGCAGGATCTTAGAACGACAAGTGTAGCTGATCTTAGAACACGACAAGTGTAGCTGGATCTTAGAACACGACAAGTGAAGCTGGATCTTAGAACACAACAAGTGTAGCTGGATCTTAGAACACGAAAGTGTAGCAGGATCTTAGAACACGACAAGTGTAGCAGGATCTTAGAACACGACAAGTGTAACTGGATCTTAGAACACGACAAGTGTAGCTGGATCTTAGACCACGACAAGTGTAGCTGGATCTTAGAACACGACAAGTGTAGCTGGATCTTAGAACACGACAAGTGTAGCTGGATCTTAGAACACGACAAGTGTAGCTGGATCTTAGAACACGACAAATGTAGCTGGATCTTAGAACACGACAAGTGTAGCTGAATCTTAGAACACGACAAGTGTAGCTGGATCTTAGAACACGACAAGTGAAGCTGGATCTTAGAACACAACAAGTGTAGCTGGATCTTAGAACACGAAAGTGTAGCAGGATCTTAGAACACGACAAGTGTAGCAGGATCTTAGAACACGACAAGTGTAGCTGGATCTTAGAACACGACAAGTGTAGCTGGATCTTAGAACACGACAAGTGTAGCTGGATCTTAGAACACGACAAGTGTAGCTGGATCTTAGAACACGACAAGTGAAGCTGGATCTTAGAACACGACAAGTGAAGCTGGATCTTAGAACACGACAAGTGTAGCTGGATCTTAGAACACGACAAGTGTAGCTGGATCTTAGAACACGACAAGTGTAGCTGGATCTTAGAACACGACAAGTGTAGCTGGATCTTAGAACACGACAAGTGTAGCTGGATCACAGAACGCGACAAGTGTAGCTGGATCACAGAACGCGACAAGTGTAGCTGGATCACAGAGCGAGTGTAGCTGATCAGACGACAGTGTAGCTGGATCACAGGACACGACAAGTGTAGCTGGATCACAGAACGCGACAAGTGTAGCTGGATCACAGAACACGACAAGTGTAGCTGGATCACAGAACACGACAAGTGTAGCTGGATCACAGAACACGACAAGTGTAGCTGGATCACAGGACACGACAAGTGTAGCTGGATTTTAGAACCCCACATACACGAGGCGAGGATGAACCTAGGGAGAAGAGGTAAGAAAAGTTCAGAGAAAGGAACGAAGCGGTGAGAGGAGTTCAGAGAATGATAAGATGATGTGAGAGAAGTTTGCAAATTGGCAGATTATGTCAGAAGAGGTTCACTAATGGGGACGATGCGGTAGGACAAGTTCACAGTTAGGAAGGATATAATATCAGCTATTTATAAGCTAGTAAGAATATGACCGTAGAACTTCACAGATAAAAGAATATACGTTTGATGTCCATATCTTCTATCAAAGTAAGTTATAGAAGTTCAAATCTCGTAAAACTATAAGTGAGAGAAGCTCCTAATTTCTTCAGAAATTGAATAGAAGTTCTTAGTTACTAAAAACATAGAGGACAGAAGTTCTTAGCTTCTAAGAAAATACCTCTAGAAAGCTTTTTCTTGCCAGCTTTTAACTTTTATTTCTTCTTGGGATTTGTGTGTTTCAAGGTGTCGGTTTTATTAGACAAATTAGTTTGTTAAATAACTAAAGAATGTCAGCTCTAATCACAAATAAGTAACAGTGACTGACTTTTTTTTTTAGATCATTCTCCGTTAAATTTATAATGTATTTTTTATTATGTTCCTATAACAACTTTTGGCCCTCAAGACCATTGTTGAATGTTGCGTATCCAAAGTCCAAATAACCATCACGTAATTACCTATCTTCCTGCGTATTCTTTCTACGCTAGTCAGTATTACTTAGAAAAGAGTTTGCATTAATTTTGGACTCTGCAGGTCCCAATTTGCCTTTTTTTTTTTTAATTGAAGATACTGAGAAAACTGAAATACGGTCTTTCACTTGATAATTTCTCAGTACTTCATCCGATTGGCTTTAATGTTTCGGTGCTGATAACTTGATAATGTAATTTCCTAGATTAAAATTTAATGTTCTACTGTATATAAGGATATTGGTTTCCTTGAGGTAACAATAGTACGTCTCTTCAGTTTTGCTTCATAGCTGGTGTTGTAGTGGAAGGTCTGAATTAATTTTGGGCTGTGTAAGCCCTAGTTTGCAATTTTTATGAATCTCTTTCTAAAATGTTGCCTGATTTTTTTTTTCTTCCAACTTTTGATTTTCACTTTGCTCATAACTCGAGAACGCCTACACCAATTGCCTGAAATTTTTCAACGCTTATGCACGGTAACTAGGATCAAATTCTTGGAACAATTGGCATGTTCACTTGCCCTGTGACCAAAGTTGTTGAACACATTCCCACCTCCCGGGAATAGCTCAGATGGCTTGGCTTCAAACGTTCAGGAATGTGCCGAAGAATTCGATGGCGACGAACGGTGAAATTGAAATGCATATTCTCAGATTTGATAATTTTATTTACAAATTAATGTAAAATATTTATTCCCATTAAATCACGCTAAATAATATCCAGTTTACCTCTTCAGAATGGCTTCAGTATTTATTGGCTGAATAATCTTAGGGTCAGGATAGTACTTATTAAGTTTATTTGCGTGCTGGCAGATTTGTTTATCTAGTACAATAAAAAATATATAACTGGAGAATGACTTATCTGATCGGCTTAAAATTTTCACCACTGGTGCAATTTCTTGAAGACAAGGCACAAGCTGTTATTGAGTGCCATGAGTCCCATTTTGCCAGTTATTTATTTAATAACGATATTCAGTTTTTTATTCTATAGCAGAAGAATGTTTCTTCTCATTAGCTTCAAATTGTTATTGACGTTGGATTCTATAAGAAGGATGATAACACATACGTTTAGTACGAATAGGTACAAATTTGGAATTTTACTGAAGGTCAAATAACTCTTGAATTGTTGTAATCAGCTCAGATACTGGAGAATACTCTGTCTAATCAGCTTTATTGCAATACAGCTTGTCACTCATAGCTAAAGAATATGTCTATCGATCGTCTTCAAACCCTGAAAAGTTGTGCATCTTAAGTGGACATATTTTTGGTATTAATTTTGTAAAACATTCTTATTGGATTGTAGAGAATTTTAAATAAAATGTAAACGAGAAAAGAACATTGACATAAAAATAAAAATTATTGATTTTATGGTGTTTTTAAGAGTAAAAAGAGGAGAGTTACCTATTTTTCGGAATATTCTCAGCAAAATATTTCGTTTGCTTTCTCACAAATTTTCGCTTGTTTATCGAAAACGCCTTTTTCGATCGTCTTCAAATTTTCAACTCTTGTGTATTAGACCCATGATTATTGTTCAAGATATTTCTCCATGTGAGGATACGCCATCCGCAATGCTACACAGATCATTCCCAAATTTTGTTTCCGTGTGGTAGGTGGAGACAGCCTCCTCTGATCGACTTCGAAATTTGGACACTGGTGTACCTTACCCAGCGGAAGGTTGGGATATTTAATGAAGTGTGTTGAAGCCATTTAACAACTTATATTGAATTACTTTGCTTTATTAATGCTGGCGAGGGGTTCTTGATCCAGGTAACTGGATTGATCCTTGCTGTGATCGAATTTGAATGCCTCCCATTTCACAAGCGCTATATGATGGTTAAGTGCTTTCCTCTGACTTCAAAAATAATAATTGTGAACGGCATCAATGTTCAGTGGTTGATGTATTGTATGAAATAGACGGAATGTTTCACGAGTCTAAGCTGTGTAAGCATGAAATTTTTGGATTCTCTGCAGTAACCGGAAAATTCATCAGGTCAGCTTAAAATTTTAGTACTCATGTGTTTTCCTCAAAGGAAACAATCTCTTGATTTTTTGTTTAGTAAATGATCATGTCAGGGGTTTTAGTAATTAAAGTAATTTCTGTGAAATAATTGGAGGATGTCTCTTCTGATCAGAAATAAGGCACAGTCTTTGACTTTAAGTTGATTTAAACTAGGATAGTCTATTCTGTGTACTCTTAAGACCTTTGTTAAAAATTTAATGTTGTATACGCTAAAACTAACTAACTTTCTTAAAAACTGGTCTGTCTTACCGAGAGAAAAGTTTGGATTGATTTTGGACTGTGATGATTCCAGTTTGCTCTTTTTTAAGAAATTAAAATTAATTAGATACTGTTTTTTTATGCTATAATTTCTGAGTGTCTCATCTGATTAGCTGCAACCCTTCCATGCTGATTACTTGATAAAACTACATACATCTGGACGGCTACGAGCTTAATGTGTCTGTGTGTTTTAGGATATTGATATTTATTTTGCTTCGAAAAGTTTAAATTAGATTTAGACTCTGTCCTAATGAACCATTTTTTAATAGATATTTGGATATAATTCTCCTTACGATGAGTTTTTGAATGCATCTTCTGATATCCATTAAATCTTTAATGCTAATTTGCATATGCATTACCAACTAGTGCCGCACTCTGCACTATTCTGATCGCTTGCCTTGAGGCATGGGACTGGGTTTATGGAATACAGGGAAACCTTTCTCGGCTCGAAGAGCGACTGAAACACACAGTTGTTTACGAAATTGGAATATTAGTTTCCGCATAACTTGTGAATGCCTCCTCTGATTCCCTTATCAAAACTTCAGTGCTAATATTTAATTGAACAACACTTCTCTTTGTCGCAGTCTACACTTGCCGCTGTCGCTTGACTCGAGGAACAGCAGTCTGGGTTATGTAAAATGGGAATACCTTTCTAGGATCGCGCAGCGACCGCAAGACATAAAGGTTAGACATAATACGAGGAGGGGGAGAAGGGAAGGAGGGAAGAAAATCGTGCGTATAAGTTGACTGGGAAGAGTAAAATAGATGAAAATGGGCAGAGAGAAGATTGTGTTAAACGAACTGATCAAGAATAAAAACTATAAGTCAAATTAATTAAAGTAGGAAAACAGAGAAATGTTAAAAACAATGAGAGAAAAGACAATCAGGAGGGGGAAACGAAATGGAAACGGGAAAGAAATAACATGAAATTAAGGGAATGTAAAGGAAAGCAATTGAGAAAGATGATTAATTAAAAAAATTAAGGATAGCAATTAAGCAAGAGCACAAAGTGGGAAATGGTAAAAGTAAAAAAATAAAATAGTGATGAAAAATAGTTTACGATCAGAGCATAGGAGAAGAGAATTTAAACTTGAACATCTGTTAAAATAAATAGGGGAGTGAAAATTATGAAATTAAAATACGAGGAGGAGGAAGAGGATAATAGAGAAATAATTATCTAGAAAGCTTCACATCTATTAGCACTTAGAATGATTGAGTTTGGAATGTATATACACAGAGGGAGATAGTGTGACGCAGCTGTAGTGACTGTAAGTGAGGCGCAGTAGTAATTAACATAAATTTGACAGGTAGGTAGTGTATATTTCACGTTTACCGGACGGAGGATCGAGCTTCTACCCCTCTGCACAGCGTGACCCACAAGGACAAAAATGAATCAATATTCATTGATTCTTGAGGTAACTACTGCTTAAGAACATAATATTCAATTTATAACATCGAGTGGGAAGTTGAGGCTGAGATCAGTGTAAACTAACAAGGAAGGAATCTTGTAAATAATAATTTTACGTACTTCAAAGTGTATTACGTTTGACAGAGTTCCTAAATAAGAACAACACCTGGCTAGAGCATGAAGTAACTAGTTTGAGCACCCAGCAGGCACGGGTGAGCGTGCTAGATTTGAGTGGAGACAAGGGCCTTAGGGATTTGACATGCAGTTAGAGTGCAGATAACATGAAGGTATTCACAGAAATCCCTTAGACTTGAGTCCAGGAAATTGGAAGTACAGTGTTTGCATCCTGAAGGAGGGGCGGAGATCCTGCGGATCAGAGGGTCATCTGGAATGTGATGTCGTTACGGTTCGAAACTTAGTCTATGGCCAGGTTAGTGCACTCCGTAACAAAATCACTTCCAATAATAAGAAGAAACTTCAATTCTTTACAACATAAGGCAAAAATAAGAGTTTACAAAGTTTTTTCCTGTTTTTTATTAAAAGATTAAATACGTCTCTAAGATATTTGAAAATATCAATTAAATATCACTTAGTCCTATCTTTTCCGTCACATAAAAATACTAAGTAGTGTATATACAATAGCACGGATCTTATCAACCGTAAATTAACACCTTAAATAATCAGTGTCCATATGGACACTACACTTAAGAATAAACAGAGGACACACGCCTTTATTCGTAAACTCACATTAACTTTTTTCTATATAGGCACAAATTTTCATATTTTATAAAAAGGGCTTCCACATAATACCTAAAAAATGCCTCTTCGAATCAGCTTTAAAATTTCAATGCTGACGTAATTGCCAATTTATCATTTTTATTAAAGAAACTGAGACATTGATATCTTTGCAGTAATTTGAGAATACCTCTTCTGTTTAGTTTCACACTGTAAACATTTGCTTATTTCGTACTTACTGGAATATACAGATTGATTCAGTATACATAGGTGCTAAATTGCCAGTTCTACTAACAAAATTGGGGTATTGATTTCCGTGTGATTCCTTGGAGATGCGTCGTCATATTGACTTCAAACTTTCAACGCTAGTGCATCGTACCTAAACAAATGCTTGGAATATTTTTTGGGATTTGTAGGTGTTACCCTTCCAATTAAAATAAAAATGGTGGGTTTTGTACAAGTTTTCTAACTCAATTTATTGCTCTCCCTGGTCTTAACTCAAGCTAAAAGGTCCGAAATTTCTCATGGTGTACATATATTTTTATTAGTTTTTTTTATGTACTTTATCAACATGTATCTAGTAAACACATGACACATGTATCTTAATGCACGAAATATTTCACAGGAGACAGTAACATATGTTTAGCATGATCTACCTCCAATGGTAGGCCCATCTCACCTGTAACACCATCTCCAGCTGCTGCATCTTACTTCTGGTCCATTATATAAGGTCTGGCCTCATACCTCGTCTTTAGACTAAGGGTCTAACTTACCAACACTAAATGACTGATCACCTCAAAATTACCTCTAGAAATATCTTATTAATCAACTTTTCGGTATTTTATACCATTAATGTGATAATTACATATAGTCACTTTTAATATATTGAGATGAGTTCCTTAAAATAAATTACCTAGTGATTAAAACATTTTTTAAACATTATTTTTTTTCTGTTTTATGGGTGGTTAAATCATAAGTAATTTCTAAAATATGGCATAGATTCTGTTTAAATTTTCTTGGTATATGTCTCACTGCCACATTATGCTTATTTGTTGTTTAATCCGATAAAAATAATAAAAATAGATGCTGTGTCCGATACTTCACATAAGTCTTAAGACAATTTTTACCAACTCTTAACTGATTAATTTTGGAACTGCTTCCTTTATATGTTGATAAATTTAGTGTTATTTTTCCAAATAATTTTCGCCTCTCAATATTTTTTTTAATTACAAAGAAAACTGAAAATTTAAACCGATCGTTATGCCATTTAAGACATTATTTTTTAACACAATTTACTTTAGATGTTTAGATCATTATTATCTTAAACATCACAGTAAATTAAAAATAATCTCAGTTCAAACATTGCCTGGCATATGAGAATAGCTAATGACATTTTAATAAATATCAGTCCATCGGTTTTCGTGAAGTGAGAACGAGACTAACGCTGCTCGGTAACCGGTATTGTTACTCTGCCTCGCTCATCATACTCGAGTCACAATCCTGATTATAAAACTTTACGAAAAGAGCAGTCTAGTTTTAAGGAGGACTTGGTCTCTTATTTTCAATGTCTGACTGGATTAAGTTTCAGCTCCTAGGCCTCTTTATACTGTTGATCTACGCATCTTGTGCCTCTTGCTACAAGTGTTAGGCTTACGGACTGTTGAGCTAAATCTCCAGGGCTACGTAAGGGTGTCTGGACGTCTTGAGAAAATGGGATGGAAGGGAAGGTGAGTTACAGCATCCAGAGGGACTTTGTAAATGGTCCAAGCCGGACCGAAACGTCGTCATAAGGTTTTCTCTCGTAGGGGCGGGTTATTTGTGTATCTAGGTTGGTTGGGAGAGATGATCTGCTTTCCTCTGTCACTTAAAGTTTATGAGGTGTAACTACTAGGCCTCTTACGTGTGTTAATGTACAGTAGGCTGGGGTGATGTGACACATGGGGGAACCTCTCTCTCCGTTCGTTACGCAGCAGAAGCACATCAATGATTCTGGAAACACAACTTGCAATGAAAAACACCAGTCACTTTATAAAACAGGAGTCTGCAATTTACTTACTGCCAAAAGATATCAGAAATGTTGCCGGAACTGAAGTAGAAAATTTCAAGAGGAAACTGAACCATTCTGTAGTAATAGTGGTTGTTCTGCTAGAATGCGGTGGCTACGTGGGCCTGCAGACAGCTAGCACCAACAGCCTGGATGGCCAAGTAGTCACAAAGGTAGAAAAATCCTCAAAACACACACACACACACACACACACACACACACACACACACACACACACACACACACACACACACACACACACACACACACACGGATATGTCGTTTTACCTTGAAAATAAATTCAATTTCCAATCTATAGGAATCCCATATTGGAGTCTTTCCCTCGCTGGATGATCCAATCTTGTCAGTTCAATCCTTAGCTCCCATCCAGCCCAGCATCCTTCCCTCATCCTCACCACAAAAGTCATACGTTCTCACATCCTCTAACTCCTCCACTTCTACTCTCATTCTTCTTCACGTTTCCTCACCTTCCTGGTCATTTATTCCTCTCACATTCCATCACAATGTTGTTTAGCATTCTCATGAGCTTTGACAGACGGTGGCAACTGATAAATTAGACACATGTGCAATGTCTGGGTATCTTTATTGCAGAAACGTTTCGCTACACATTGGCTTCATCAGTCCACTACACAGAATGGTGACTAACAGGAGTTTGAGGTAATCTGTCTCTCAGCCTGGAGTCTATGTAATCTACACCGTGAACATTACTCCAAGGGGTGCAATGTGTACTCTGGAGAAAACACAATAAGTGTAGAGGGACCAACAACCAAATCACAGAACGGGTGGGGATCGAACCCAAGGCAAGCGAGTCCTAAAACTTGCAGACCAGTGTGTTGTGCACTGGATCATACCGACCTAGCTGACTTAAAGAGAGAACTTAATAAGTTCCTCAAATCAGTTCTTGATCAGCTGGGCTGTGGTGCATTCGTTGAATTGCCTGGTTGATCAGGCCAATCTACTAGAAGTCATCGTCTGGGATCTGGCCGCGTGGGAGTTGAACCCTGACACCGCTTCCAAGTGAACCCCAGGTTCCCTACCATTCATCTCCCTCACTTTCCCCTCCCTCTTTCTTCGTTTTCCCCACATCCTCTTATCCATCTTCTTCACTTTCTCTTACCTCCCTCTTTGTTCATTCCCCCCCCATTCCCTCATCCATCTAATTCACATTTTCTCACCTCCCTCATCATCCATCTCCTTCACATTGCTTTACCTTACTCGATGTTGCTTCTTGCAGAATGACATCCCGAATTTGCACTCCAGAAGTAGTGAGGGAAAAAAACAAAAAAAATCCTGTTTGCTTTCACAGCAAACAACAAGAGTGTAACTACCACAGCAGTTATATATATCACACAAAATGTGCCGAATTTAAGATCATCAGCAACAACAGTGTCAATAACAATAGCAACAGCAATATCATCAACACGACCACTATCAACGGCTAAAATAAAAAAAAATAAAAAATTGGAAAAAGTTACTATGACTAACTGTGTAATTTGTTTTTGAAAACTCTTTCAATTCATAGAACAAATTATTATTGAGAAATCGAAAACCAAAATGCTATTAAAATAGTTTGTGTTTTCTTAATGAAACACGCGAATAATGAATGAACTATGTGCATCACTGAAATGATGTACATCAATGTAATGATGTATATCAATGTAATGATGTACATCAATGTAATGATGTACATCAATGTAATGATGTACATCAATGTAATGATGTACATCAATGTAATGATGTACATCAATGTAATAATGTACATCAATGTAATGATGTACATCAATGTAATGATGTACATCAATGTAATGATGTATATTAATGTAATGTAAATCAGTGTAATTATGTACATAGTATTGAAGTTTATCAGTGTAATGATGTACAATTGGGGAAAAAGAGTCCCTTGACACTCCTGGGAAGAAATAATATCAGGCAAATAAAACGTAGTAAACAGAGTAATGAAGACAATTTTCATGAATGAATTAGTACAGCTTGTAAAGACGATGGTGACTGGTTGACAAAATTAATTGCCGATACTTTCCGTGTGTTTGTATAAAAGTAGATTTATCAAGGCAGACATCAAAATTTTGAATGATGATGAAAGTATCTTTTTGAAGGCCGACTTGTTGAATATATATTATATATATATATATATATATATATATATATATATATATATATATATATATATATATATATATATATATATATATATATATATTTCAACAAGTCGGCCGTCTCCCACCTAGGCAGGGTGGCCCAAAAGGGAAGTACTTTCATCATCATTCAACACTTTCACCTCATACATAATCACTGTCTTTGCAGAGGCGCTCAGATTCTACAGTTTAGAATAGTCCCTCCAAACTGTCACTATCCCAGACCACTCATTAAAGTGCAGGCATTGTACTTCCCATTTCCAGGACTCGAGTCCGGCTAAATCTAACCGGTTTCCCTAAATCCCTTCGCTAAATTTTACCCTGCTCCAACAGCTCGTCAGGTCCCAAAAACCATCCGTATCCATTCACTCATATCTAACACGCTCACACACGTTTGCTGGAAGTCCAAGCCCCTCGCCCACAATACCTCCTTTACCTCCTCCCTCCAACCTTTTCGAGGACGACCCCCTATCCCTCATTCCTTCCCCTACAGATTTATACGCTCTCCAAGTCATTCTACTTTGATCAATTTTCTCTAAATGACCAAACCACATCAAAAAACCCTCTTCAGCCCTCTGACTAATATTTTTAGTAACTCCACACCTCATCCATCATGGCTGCCACACTCCGAATTCTCTGCATAATATTTACACCACACATTGCCCTTAGACAGGACATCTCCACTGCCTCCAGCTTCCTCCTCGCTGCAGCATTCACAACCCAAGCTTCACACCCATATAAGAGTGTTGGTACAACTATAATTTCATACATTCCCTTCTTTGCCTCCATAGATAACGTTTTTTGTCTCCACAGATACCTCTACGCACCACTCACCTTTTTTTCCTTCATTTCTATGATTAACCTCATCCTTCATAAACCCATCTGCTGATAAGCCAACTCCCAAATATCTGAAAACATTCACTTCTTCCATAATCCCTCTCTCCAATGTGATATCCAATTCTTGTTTAAATCGTTTGATACCCTCATCACCTTACTCTTATCTTTGTTCACTTTCAACTTTATACTTTTACACACCCTCCCAAACTCGTCCACTAAGCTTTGCAACTTTTCTTTAAAATCTCCTATAAGCACAGTATCATCAGCAAAAAATAACTGTGCCAACTCCCATTTTGTACTTGATTTTCCATAATTTAATCCCACTCCTCTCCCCAAAACCCTAGCATTTACTTCTTTTACAACCCCATCTATAAATATATTAAACAACCATGGTGACATCACACATCCCTGTCTAAGACCTACTTTTACTGGGAAGTACTCTCCCTCTCTCCTACACACCCTAACCTGAGCCTCACTATCCTCATAAAAACTCTTTACAGCATTCAGTAACTTACTACATATTCCATACACTTGCAATATCTGCAACAT